>OX345671.1:11800000-12030789 GCA_947044415.1 Eupithecia dodoneata
ATTGTAGTGAATTGTATTTTTTGACCGACCAGGCCACGTGAATAATTCCATCTTGCATTGGGATAAAATGATGTTGTTGGTCGATCTAGTACTCATATAATCGTTTACTCTCTCTGGTCGTTATTGGGCACTGCTGGTCCATGGTCACTACATCCTATCGGTCGGGATGTTCAATGTCCCATGTTGGTCACTGTCGATACCCACGCAGAGGCCATGAAGTCACGCGAGCGAAGGGTGTACAGTTGGAGGGTGAAGGTCAATGCAAGAAGTTGTCGACTCAATCGATGTCAGACGGACGGCTGATTTGGCATTCCGAAAGCATCAGGGTTAGTACAGACTAGTGTTGAGGGTCGGAGCGCGCGCCTTCAGGAGTTGCTTAGGAAACTAGCTCCCGGCGGAGGGTTTCCAAACTTCTTATATTGACTTGTTATGGTAGCCAATGGAATGTTTATCTAGGCAACAAACATATTTATCATTCGGGATGGTGAAAATATACTAAACTAGGAAACAATGTTGATCGATCTGACCGTTAACGAGGATCATGTCCTCGTTCCCCGCTCTTAATTAACAAGTACTTCATGGGGTTGTTTTGTTTAGATAAGTGCAATGCCACCTCCCCCGCCCCTCGCAATTGCTTACCCCTGATGCTTCACGGGTAGCTACCCCCGGGTAGTGACGATACATGGGCCGGTGCCGGGCCGTAGCCGCTCCGGCAGCGTGCCGCGTGGGGATTATCTTACTGCGCGATGGGTTCATTAGCTAGAAGGACGCCGCGCCCGCGCCCGCGCAGCGCCGGTGGGTTCATTGACCAAAAGGATGCTAATGAGTTTACAGTTATTTTATATTTTTTTTTAATTAAACATCTTACTTGTAAATTAAGGAAAGTCAAAGTAGTAAACGGGATTTAAACTTTACTTTTAAAATTACCTGAATAACTGATAATGTATAAAACAGGAGCTCTTACAATAGTGCCTTCCAAGGTTGTAATCCATTGTGTCGGTCAATTATCCGGTATATCGGTCATTAAATAGCCATTTCCTTTGGCAGTGGTCGAGGACCAATAATAATAATCTATGTATAACAAAACAAAAGGCTGCCGATAAAACCTTGAATCTACGTTCATTGTAATGCGTTCACTTTTATACATTGTAAAGACACAGTGTCGGTTGAATTTTTAATAAAAGTAAATTTAATACACGTTTGTTTCTCAGACTCAAAATAAAAAAACAACTCCACGGACACGATGTTATCCTGCAACTGAAGAGAAAAGTTCACATTTGATAAATATTATGTATTAATACCGGACCCTTTACACTCTGCCCTAGTGCCTAGTGAACGATCCTCGGCGGCGGCGGCGTATCGGTGCCGGTATTATTTCTAACTAATCAACCGGAAACGTACAATTTTCACGGCTATTTTTGAATATCGAATGAATGCCGTTGGTGAAAAACGGAAGCAGAAGGTAAAATAAATTATTTAAATTCCATTATACAGGACAAAGTACATCCACAAGAGAAATGCCTCGGGCTTTTCACGATAAAAGTGAAAAACAAAGAAAATTATTAATTAAAGAGCGCCCTTGTAAATTAATAAAACGGAAAGGTTTGAGAGGCTGTCGAAAAAAGCTTCGAGTTCCAAAGTCGCCGCCGCCCCCTCCCGCCTGCCCTCGCGCGCGAGAAATTATTCAAAACCAAAACAAAGAACTCCGCAAGAAACTATTTGAGAAAGCACTTGTTCATTAATTATAGTTACGCTTGTTTTGAGTGTAATCTTTGGAGCGGGCGCGGGGCGCAGGGCGGGGATGGGGGGGGGACAATCTAGTTGTTAAATCGTGAATGAAACGGCTGCTAATTAATGATCTTGGAATTAATGGCGGCTCGAGAATCAACGTTAGTGCGCGATTTCTAAGAGCTTTGTTATTCTTAAAATCACTGGTAATGTGCCAGAGGAGCTCTGGAGGAATCGTTGGCATACTCTCAAATATAAAATGCCTTTGGCATGTTGGCTTCAAGGGTCGGACAGATGCCAGGCCTTCACGATTATATACAATGTGTATTGTCGAACCTTGATCAAACGAGATGTGCGGATACGCGACATATATTTATCGATAGAAAACAAAAAATAAAAAATTATTTCAAAAATAAAGCCGATTTAATTATTTTTTAATGAAAACTACTTCATCTGGTTTTTTCTTCGTTTCTTTTTGAGTAAACGGTGTATTTTATTAAAAGTAGCCTCATTTGAAAGCTAGATAGTTTACCTACCTAACTCACAGCTATTAACGTTAGGTAAGATGTCCTCTTTATTCCTCTCCCTGCTCAATTCGATAAAACAATAATAAATATTTCCCTCGTCCTCCAAACATTGAGCGGTAATCAAAGCATTCCTTTTTATGAATTTTAATGTTGTCTTTGAATGAGGGTCACGCGGTATTTTCCTCAAACGGCTTAATATTTTTGAGAATCTTTGTAATATTTACCGCAATATCCCGCGGCCAGCCGGCCAGCCGGGCGAGCTCGGAGCGGGAATGTAGCTAATAATGAATACGTAGTAGTTGGTTCGACTCCCGGTACGCGGTAGACATTATTGAACGTAAAACCTTAAGATGATCTTAAGGTTTTATGTTCAATAATGTCTACTGGAGTTCACAAAAACCATTGAGCCTCAAAGGTCTGTGTTTACTAGTTTCCATATTCAGTGGCACAGTCCTAAAAACATTGCCTACAAAGAGAATACAATATTGTCTATGTGATCACAGCAGATTGTAATATTAATCAAGATTACCTAGCCTGTAGCCGAGAACTCGCTGCAGGCAGAGGCTAGATAAGATGCGCTACATGGAGTGGTAGAGCTGGAGGCAGCACGTGTGTGGTCTCAGCGGAGTGGACTCGTTACCTCGCGCGGGGAGGAGGCGCGAGCTGCAGAATGGCAATTTGCTATTTATTGTGCTACGTTCAAATAGCACAATATATTGAGTGCGGTTCCTTGGATTCTTTGTTCTTCGTGAAAACATGCCGGTCAGCTGGAGGAGTTATACGGTACAACACTCAGGTCGGTGCTGAATCAGAATTAACTGAATTATAAATAATAGTTTAAAAAAACTAAAAATCCATGCTTTTATAAATAAACCGAACTAAAAAGTAGAAAATATTTTTGATATAATTCAAATTATGAATAAGAGTGATAAATAAAAGAAAATATTTTAATGTAAAAAAGCGTGGGGCGTGGAGCTGGAGCGTAGCGTGTCCGTTCTAAGTGGGTCAAAATCGAGTCCAAAGGAGTTGGTTACAAACAACCAAACATACATACAGGTGAAGCTAATAAAAGCTTGGTAAAAACCAAAATGAATAAGAACTCAAATTAAAATAAAGTTTATTAAATTAGTGTGTTGTGCGTGTGTGCCTTTGTGTGTGCGTGTGTGCCTATGTGTGTGCGTGTGTGCCTGTGTATGTGCTCCTGAACGAACACTTGGGAAAACCAAAAACAGATGAGCGCGAAGCCTCTTCACCCCTCTTATAATGTCAATCGCTAATTAAAAAGTCAACGTTGGGGTCGATCCGCCATATTCTTTGGGTCATCGTTCATCAGGCTCGATGTCTGATCGTATTCAGCACACATTCCGACGTCATTAAAGGGCGCTCTCGAAAGGGCCCCTAATTCAGTTTGCTGCCCGCGGGCCCACCGCGCCTACCCGGCTCGGTTTAAGGGGCCTACATCGCGAGGTGACATTAGTATTTCTAGGTATAACTCGTGTATAGAGCGCCAGTCAACGAGCTTGTTAACATAAAGGATTGGAAACTTAGCCTGATTACTTATTTACACGACCTGGATATTTTGTACTCAATTATAATATTATAGTGAGTAATATTAAACGTATTTTTTACTGTATCGAAAGATGTAAATAGGGATCCATCCTACGATAGGTCCATAGCTTCGTTAGGTGTAAGAAGGATCGATATCTACAAAGCTATGGCGATCTTGCGTTAGGTACTCGTAGAATTGCGGAGAACTGGAATATTATGTTATCAAAATATTATATTCAAGTGTATTCGTGAAAAGGAAAAAGTCTAATGGCAAAATAACAGGTACGGAACAAATGTTGTGCGTTCGCTTTTATTTGTACGCTAATCAGTTACCAGTATTTAGTACCGAGCAGCTCATCATTTGAACGTTTGCACTTGTTCGTGTTCAGCGCGATCGTTGTTTCTCAAGACGCTGAGAAATGCTCGCAGCAAGAAATGCAGGCAGCAGATGTGTTGTGTACATACGAGTATGTACCGCGCGCGGTAGGTAGCGGCCGCGCAGTGTGTGCTGCCGGCGACGCGGGCATCGATTCGAAGGAACACTCGCATCCTCCCGCCGCCAGTGGAACACCTCTACCGGCAAAAACTCGCGAATAACCCGTGTCTTACTATGGCAATGTAATACCCGAATTAATGTTTGATTTACGTGCATAGGAAATGATGACAGCCGTTACTGGACTGTTGGTGGAAATACGAAGAGAAAGCAACTAGATTTGTACTCATGAATGTATCAAATTATGTTTTTACAAAAAATACAGTTATTTTTGTTCGATAGATTACACAGCCTTATCAAAAACATTCAAACCTCAATTAAAATTAATGTTTATAAAAATAATTTATTGTATAGTTATGTACTTAGTAATTTTAGGGAACAAAATTGGTATTTGTTTACTGCATCGGGATGATCTAAATTGGTGTAACACTTAGTGACGGTAACGATTTACCGAAATGCATTAAATAAACATAATATATGCACAGCCGGAGTACAACCTGTTTGTTTGAAGTCGGTTCAAAAGGCCGTTATGAAGGAAAAAGAAAAGCCGCGGGAGTCGTAATAGTGAAGAACAAAATAAATGAGGCTACTTTGTAATAGCGAAGTTAGAACCATCGCCGGCTCGTCTACTGACCGCCGCGCTAATATAACTTATTTTAATATTCCCATTGAACAGGCTCGTGAATATTCATCAAGTTATCTCTGAATATGGAGATTCGAATTAATCCCTGTTTTTATTGTAGAGAGGCGGCGGCGGCGGCGGCGGCCAGTCTGCGCCAACCATCGAACTGTGATGGATCTAACAACTTTCATAAACGTTATTAATGCCGCTGATAGTTCAACATTACTTCGGATACTTTCAGTTTTTGTGGTTAAGTTTGGATGACTCTAGAACTCAGTTTGACATTTCAAAAGGTTACCAAACAAAAACTTACGGCTCCCGCACGTCGACCTGCCCCGCTCTAAGTGCCCCGCACAAGGACAAACTTCCCTCCGCGCAGCGAGGCCCAACATGCAACATCACATGGAAATAGAATTCAGTGCAAACACACTTTTTACTAGTTCATAGCACATCCTCCATTGGAGAGATTCTTGGAAGAACTGGAAAAGTTTGTTATTCAAACTGTACTTGGAGGTAGCGAGGAACTTGTACGGACGTCGCGAGCGCAGATGTGCTTGTACAGACGTCGCCAGTGGGGATGTGCTTGTACGGACGTCGTCGCTGGTGGGAATGTAGTGTGTGGGGGCGCACGCGGGCCTCTCCGCGGAACGAATCAGACGCACGCGGGCATCTTGCATACTCTTTTCACCTGCAATAATAAACCTAAATTTAGTTTTCAGGAAAATAAATACCCGTTGTATCAATACTTATAATTATGTGTTCAGATCGCGTAAGCTTAAAAATATTTAGTTTTCAGGAGTCGTGAAATCACTCTTAAGCCTAGATGTTGGGTTCACAGCTAAACATTTGTTGTTGTGGTTGTTTTGACCATTTCATTACATGAAATAGTATTTTATTCAGAAAAAAGTACCTGTCATTAAATTGATGCTATAGAGAAGGATGAGTATTCGTGTAAGCAGAAACCTGACGACGCATTCATACAAGGTTCCTTTTTACTGGATCTGTTTCTTGTTTCCGTTTTCTTTGGCGATATGTTCTGCAATGTTTGAACGAGTACAAACACATGACAACATAGCAGATTCAGTAACACTTCACGATTTCACAACTTGGAACAATAGTCCGGTTGACTAATTATGGTATAAGGTACCGAGCATAACACATTACCAGTAATCCCTCCCCGACATAAACTCTCAACCTTATTCTCATGCGCGCAAGGTCTACGTTATCCAGCTGTCACATGCAGCGTGCAACCTATGAATGAATAAACGGGAGCAATTACTCCAGACTAAGAACTTAAATTAACCGGATCAAAGTAGATTCAGGCGCATGGGACAAGTTTACGAAGACCGCTGTTTGGGCCGCGGGGACGGAGCTGGCACGGAGCGGGGCCGGAGCGGAACGGAGCAGGGACGGAGCGGGCGACTGACAGCGACAATCTAATCTAGAGGGTTGCTTTAATCTGCTTTCAAATCAAGTATGTATATTTTACATGCAAATGTATGGGTGGTATTCGCGCGCGATCAGAATCAAACGAGACCTTTTCGAAATAAAACAGCCGGAGGTAGCTTCTCGCAAACACGCATCGATCCTCGCCAATTGCTTGTCTGTTGTAGATTTTCGTAAATATTACTTCGACAAGCTTCCAACGCGTTCAAATGGCGCGCGGATTATGATACGGCAGTAATATGCTTAATGATGTCGATGTTTCCATATCCTAATTATCTATTGTGCCCGTTATCAATAAACACTTGAACTGACAGCGGGCTCAGGTTATAGACGGGTTGGCTCCTCGACGTAACGCGAGCTACGGATGAACAGATGGCGCTGGGCTCGAGGCACGAGCGCCGAACCGGATACCAGTCGAGTATGTTTCATGGAATCACTAACAACACACGAATTACTTCATTCTTATGGCGTAAGACACAATTATGTCCGTAGTGTCTTTATAAGAGAGTACAATCTAAAGTAATCCATCTTGAGACGCAAGTTATAGAAATCTATCATCTTGACCTTTCTCCACTGTCATTATTTATTTAAATCTGCGTAACCAAAAAGTTCGATTAGTCAGTCTAACAATTTGGACTATTTCTGTCCCAACAGTTAGATAATCGAACTACTGCTAGGACTGGATGAAATAAATGAATTATCATATCAGACTCCAAACGTCCACTATAATTGGCCTTAGCTCTTCCCTATAAAAGGCCACAAATAGCGATCCCATGGAGTACCTAAGAGACAAATCAAAGGTAAATTAAATATAGCCTAGTCCGAGTATTGTGATAAATTTTCAACTTTTGCAAGGAGTGAGAGTGAGAGAGGTCAGTAATTTCTGTGGGTTGCAGCATTCCTTGCCGCGCAGCACATTGCATCAATGAAGACACTTGCCCAGGTGCATCCGACTCGGAACAAAGCAGTCCGCGACGCCACGAATATTTCATGCGACCCTTTGCAATCCGACTCCACTTCGGCTTTATTTTTGAGACAACTATTTCTGTTACAAATCTGCTCAGATCCAGTTTCAAAACTGTTTAGGCGGGTGCAAGAACTCATTTTAGATATGACATTATCCTGGATAACTTTGTAGTGATTATATAATAAATTGTAATATAACTTTTACGATATCAAGTGTACATTGTGTACCTGTGAACCTGTACCTGTACCTGTACCTACGGTGAAATAAATAAACAAACAAGTGAAACGAATGTTTAAATAAGTTCTTTCAACGAGTTCGTTACACATATACCTACCAGACGGATAGTGAAGTACACGCTTGGTTTTTTTTAAATTTTATATCAAAACTGCATATTCATTTAGTTAGAGGAGAGAACATACTTTGTGCGGAAGGCTTTCATGAGAAACTGGGTCAATTTACTAAAACTAATAAAAACTTCATGATTGGAAGTCGCTGGTTAACGTTCAACCTAGTTTTGACGGCGAAGCAACTTTCTAACAGATTTTATTGTGAAATAAAACATGCATTTCCACCTTTTGACTTTGACGAATTTCCGCCTGCTTCCTTTGTAATGATGTTTTTTTTATTCTAAAGTTTCGTAACGATTTTTTTAGTTTTTAATGCATTTTAGAGGAAAAAAATCTCAATGAATAATGAAATAATATTGTTTTTCATCTCGCATTTTTAAATTTAGAGCGATAGTTGTTGTTTTAATACTGATAAATAACCAGTGTTTATTCATTTTTATAAACCAGAAGAAAAACATAGATTTAAATAGACAGTTTTTTTCAATCAATTTTTGATTTTGCACTTTTGATTTATTTTGAAAAAAGCTAAAAATCATGATAACTTAAAAATGGTTCACTTTTGCATGATGCACATGGGGATGAAAATTATCGCAAATAGTCACTCCTGTCACCTAACGGGAATATGTCGAATTACCAATAACCCTGTATATGCCTACATGAGCGTTCTATTCGTTAAAAAAATAGGAAAAGTCTGAAATACAGCTTAGTTTACTTTAGAATTCCAAAACGGGGTGGTTATAGCAAACGTCCTGCTTGTTTGTGGTGCAGGCCCAGCAGTGGACGCGTGGGGCTGAGTGAGTTATTGTACCACATTCAATTGTGTTTGATCTGTCGAGATGTTCGGGCTGGACCGTATACTATCTCTTCTCCCAAATTACTTTACTAACTCGAATCAAAGTCTCCGAAATAGGTGCTTGAATAACTTTGTGATTACACTCGATTTCTCAGGGTAGGTACAATCGGCAGTTCTATTCAATATTGTCGTATTAAAGTTTTCGTTTTAGTGCGTAAGCCCTCTTTTGCTTTTGTATTTGAACTCCGTAAGCAAGTTCAAAGGTCTGCGGGACCGCAATGTAAATGTCGTTGTTGGTAAACACGGTGTAAATAGCATAGTTACGGTAGTCGACCTAAAACATATATAAATAAATAGTTTATTCAGAATAACTGAGGACATGTTCTACATATGTTCGCCTTGGCGACGCCGGCAGTCATTACGAAGCGCGTGGACTCCATTGTTCCTTTCTGTAAAACCTAAAGGAAGATTATAGAGAGCACAGACAATAAACAAACAAATAGGTCGCCCCCTCCCCCCTGCATACCCCGCGCCCCTCGGCTCGCATAATGAACGTGGAGGGATCGCTTTATATTTCCAAACAAATCGACCAATAAAACAAAAAGTTGCGTCGCCGAGAACTTGACAAGTTGCGCCGATTGTTTTTCAAAGTATTTGTTCATTCTCCTTGCCTGCAATGCCTCCTGTAGGCTGCCGCTGCAGACTAATCGCCGCCCCCGGGACATTATCCCGGCTCGGGACACTACGTCCCTTTAATACTACTAACTAGCACAAACTAATTTCTATCTACATCTTGGATTCAGGCCGAAGATATTCTGAATTTGGATCAAAGGACTTATATAGATAAGTTTTAAGTTGTTGTAATTTAATGAATAACTTGTCTTGATATTTAGTATCAAAGGTTAATAGTCTGGTCAATTTAACCTTCTTCTATTTCTTTATTCATTGTTCACCAGTTTTGATGACTGTTATATGTGATACAGCTGCGCCCCGTGCCTCGCCCGCGAGGGAATCTGCTGCGCCCCGTGCCTCGCCCGCGAGGGAATCTGCTGCGCCCCGTGCCCCGCCCGCGAGGGAATCTGCTGCGCCCCGTGCCTCGCCCGCGGGGGAATCTGCTGCGCCCCGTGCCTCGCCCGCGAGGGAATCTGCTGCACCCCGTGCCTCGCCCGCGAGGGAATCTGCTGCGCCCCGTGCCTCGCCCGCGAGGGAGGGATCTATGCGTCAAATGGTTTATAAACCTGACCAGACAGACAGACAGTGGGAAGCCACTTTGTTTTATACTATGTAGTGATAATTAAATACTGTATAAATAGTAACATCGGTGAGTAAGCGGTGTGCGCTGCATCACAGACAGTCAGACAGCCACCCTCGTGTTGTTCTTGTCGTAAATCAAGCAGTCACCAGCGCAGCGCTCCCGGGGGCGCCGCAGACGGGGGCGCCGCAGCCGAGGAGGAGGAGCCGTAATCCCAAGACGCACATATTTTGTTTATTCTATCATCACTCGCCCCCTAACAATAATATCAGATCAATCATCCATAGAATGTTGTTTTAACTTTGCCCTGACCAGCTGTTCCATGTCTGAATGGTTTTACCAAATTAATATAATGTCCATACTTAACACCACACCTATTATACTGCAGAGCTACTTTTGTTTAATAAGTACTTACATATAAACAATACAATTTTATCGTTGTCATTTCATTCGCTATCTTGAAAAAGGACAAGGAATCCCTTTCCATAACGAAATCCTTCACTTTTCGACAACGCGGTCTTGTTTCATTCAAATTACTTTAAGATGTTTGTGATATTATCGGGCGGTAATTCGCGACTCAGTCCCGGCGGCTCAGGGATCCGATAACTTATAATACAATCCCGAAGTTACTTCTCTGAGCGAGGGACTCCGCGCCGGCGCCGGCGGACCGACACTCGATGGCAGGGACTAGCAGCATTCATTTGTTGTTTGAACGCAGTAACTTTAATTTGCCTTTGCTGTGGTAGTAACGTAAGTTGTAAGAAATAATAGCCAGCAACATAATATGATTATAATTTGCATTTAACTATATTACCTATTTAGTATTTATAAAACGCATGGCAGTACTTACTCTGATGGTAAGCCTCACAGGCCATGTGGTCTAATGGTTTCTGCAGATCATCAGCGCCTGAGCGGTGGCATTGATGCTGAGCCGAGACCTTTTTGCTGCTAACCCAAAGCAGAATCTCTTTTTGAAAAATATTCTTTGCAATTGTTTACAAGTTATTTGTGTTATTTTTATTCAAAAGGTACATTTTTTTTAAGCTGCAAATAAATGATAAGTCACTTCTTATTAAGTGAACACATTAAATGAGCCAGCTATTGAATGACCACAACCTATGTATAACCTTAACCTAAGAATCCTGTTCTCATGTAAGTGACTTTAAATTGTCTTTTTGAGAATAAATGAATATTAAACTAATGTCTGTGTCCATTTTGAATCTTACCCAGATATTATCAGGGTAAGGTTAAAACAAATCTAATGATAATCATCCTAACGATGATGGTGGGACAATAGAATTTGAGAAGTTTATTTATAAGTCGAGTACAAATGACCTTTTCTTGAGGTATGCGCTGGGATAGGGACGAAGTCACAGACATTTACTAGTTGTTAATAAAATAGTACCGAGTGGTTTCAGTGCGGGCGCACTGCTCGCACAGGCCCGCTGGCAGTGAGATAGCAGGGGCAAAAGAAAACTGCGAAATCTCGCAAAATAAAATAGCAGATGAAATATGGTTTTCATTGTGCCCACAATTACATAACAATGGGGTAGAATTGAAAGCGCTGGAACGTCGAACTGCCGCCCGCCACCCCCACCACCCCCCACCATCCCCTTAGGAACATTCGAAACTTCAACGACATACGATTTTTATGGCCCTTCCACACTTGCGGCGCACTGCACACTGGCCTTATGAAACTCTCACTCGTAGCAATCCGAAAATATCAGAATGTTGTACGAGTATATTCTATGTTTTCATATAATATGACAGAATATTGATGTCAGTTAAATAACACAAGCAAGGTGCATTGTATCGTTCCACGGCAAGTGTAGGAGCGTCGCCAGCGAATGAATGGGACTCGCAAGTCCTACCGATACCCGATAGAATGGAGTGAAAGAAACGAAATTAAATTCCTCGCGGCCATTTGTAGAGCGCCGCGGCGCTACGCGGGCCCGGCGGCGCTCGGCGGCGCAGGCCCGAGCTACCGTAGCATGCGTGAAACAAATCTCCTTTATAAAAATAGATAGGGACCGAGACCATTCGCTTTCGCGGCTCAATTGTTAGATTATAGTTATCCGTTTATAAGTTGGTGTTATTATCACCGAAGTGCTTTGTTATCTTTTGGCTGTATACAACAACGCCTCCGTTCCGTTAGTGCCGAGCCTTGGAAACGGAACCTTACATCATCTATAAACATTAAAAAGGAATCTGATGATATCTGTGTAAGACTTGTACGATAGACCATAATAGATATACCAGTCATAATAAAGCCATGTATAATAGATATACCAGTCATAATAAAGCCATGTATAATAGATATACCAGTCATAATAAAGCCATGTATAATAGATATACCAGTCATAATAAAGCCATGTATAATAGATATACCAGTCATAATAAAGCCATGTATAATAGATATACCAGTCATAATAAAGCCATGTATAATAGATATACCAGTCATAATAAAGCCATGTATAATCCTAAATCATTATATTGTGGGTATTTCAAAGGCATAACGTGAAAGCGTAGCGCGGTCTACGAACGCCCCTCTACGCCGCGGTCGGAACCGCTACGCCGTAGCACCGCGCTACGCCGCCGGCCGCTACGCGTTTATATCAGGGCCACGAGCCGTGCTATTGGACCGGAATCATCTCTACCAAGGCGTCTTAACTATGCTTTCAGGAAAAAAGATTAAAATATAGTGGTCGGAATTCAGCGGGAGCTGGGCGATCCGGTCGCAAAGATTCCGGGGGCCGGAACGGGCGGTCGAAGGGCGCTCAATCGAAAATTGAATTTCAATGTCACAGTGCAGATGTAAAAATCGGAGGCCCGCGATCGTTGGGTGCGCGCGCTGTGCGGGGCGTGCGGGGCGCGCGGGGGGCGGTGCGCGCGGGGGGTGCGCGCGGGCGGTGCGCGCGCCAGTCTCCCGGAGCGCGCCGCGCGTCGCACGTGTCTGTCCCGGCCCGTGCGCCCGTTGTCGCCCGAGCATATACATCGCGCGCGAGTCACATCATGCGGCTGTCTATACACAAAGCATACACGACTCTACCACCTCTGAAATAAAACACAGTTTTCAGTGACGCTTGTGCCTAAAAATTTACGCGCGTAAAATGTGTAAATTTAAAATTGTTCTGTGAACGAAATATCAGTTTGATAGTTGATCGACGACTGTAGTGGGATCAGTGCGGTGCGCATTGTGAGAGTGAGGTGGTGTGCAGGGGGATGTGATGCGCTGCACCGCGGTGCGCTCGCCGCGGCCCGCTGCGGGGGGGGACACGCACTAGGGGCACGTCTGCAGACGGCTCGGGGGATACTATACTTATAATAATAAAGGTAATTAATCATCAGTCTATATATATAAGTCCACTGCTGGACATAGATCTCCCCCAATGAGCGCCATAGCGCCCTGTCTTCAGCTTGCCGCATCCAGCATCTACCTGCAGTCTGTCGCAGGTCGTCCCCCCGCCTGGTCGGAGGATGTAGGTATTTAAGATAAGTAAAGCAAAGATAATACATATATTTTAATATAATGACCGTCAAACGAAATAAAATTAAAAAATACCTGTTAAAAAATACTAAAATAACATTTGCCTCAAAAATTAATGAAAATGCTAATATTACAATATTAAAAACCTTGTATGCAGAAAAGTATAGAATGCAATAGCGCGTATTTAAAGTAAGCCGATTGTTCGTTCGGCGATGTGATCATGTGATCATCTCTGTAATGAACTAATCAGTGATCACATCTCACGACGTCATCATCCAGCCTCTGCTTTTGGAAAACAAACATCTTATAACACTTAAATAAGTAGAAATAATCTTGGTTTAACTGAAGCTTCACAGTATTTACTTATAGTCCTTAAATATGCTTAAACTAAAATGTACATGTATATCTATTATAATATACTCGTACGTAGTAAGAACAAGTATTACATAAGTATAAATAGTCGTAACCCGAAAGTTTTAGTGAAAATATAGTGTGTTTCCGAGCTGAATACTCGTCAGCTCCGAAACGCAAACGTTTCACAGCAGCAAGTTTAGTTGTTATCAGTAAGCTGTTTTATCTGAGCTCGCATGTGAGCCATTAGCCCCACTCCGCGGCCGCACCGCATACATGACCGCACCAGCGCAGCGTCTCCTCCGATGTGAACGCATAATGCGGACCGCACCGACCGACGGTGACGACCCACAACACCATTGCAAATACTTACAAACGATAAGCATCAAATACTTAATAATAATATTAAATAAATTATATATTCAACTTTAATAATGATTTCGTCAAGCGAACTACTCACAAACTTCGCAAACTCGACACCTTATCTTTACAAAGTTCTCTAACAAAGAAAGCTCACTCACGCCACATTTTATTTCAATTAGAAGACATACCGCCCGAGAACAATATCCTAACTGCGGAACGTTACTGAAACTCACTAGATTATGATCCTTCCTTACTTACATTCTAAATCTTTTATTTCATTAGGCTTACAATAAGCCAAGCTCAAGCCAAATTCTATACTTACCATAAAGTATCATCAAATAAGAAATACGGATTTTCTGTTCACTAAATTTTTTTATTCTAGTGTAAGCAGTTTAAAAAAAACCACTTGTACATACATTCATACATATATCGCTTATGAGTCTAAAACATGTTTGCTTTTCCTCTCTCAATCTAAATATAATGTGATCTATTCGAACTAAGCGAACACGCTTCACTATAGTTGGACACTAGAGACATGCTAATATTGACTTTAATAGAAGCTCTTGAATACGGAGAGAGTGACACCGCGGAGACAGGACTAGATAAATGAACCAGTGTATTACCTGTATGTATGTATATAGTACCGTGGAGTATAGACTAGCGCCCGCGTGCGGCCCGGCTCGCATCGCGACCCGCCTCACGTACCCACGGACTCGGCAACCTCACTGCGAGTTCGGGATCAGAGCTCTTACACTAAACTACGGTTGGTACTCACTCACGTCTGACGTCTCACGAGCCGAACTAACTTCTACTTGGCTTTATAACTTAACTTAGATTCAATCTAAACTGACTTTAAGCTGTTCAAATCTATTTCGAATTATTTCAAGCCGAGATTTCACAATCAAGTGGAACATTTTATGAAACTTGTTCAAACAAAAGTGTGTGTCGTTCGGTAACTAAACATAAATTGCGATTTTAAAGAAAAACTTACTGTTGTTATTCGTCTAAGATACAATATAAATGCTGTAGCAAAGCAATCTAAAAGAAGTAAAAACGTTGCATGATTGGCTATTCGATGAAATAATTGCCGACGTCGTCGTCTCGTGATAAGTATCGATAGAGGATACGGCTGGCCGAGCGGCGGCGGACGCGGCGGCGGCGGCGTAAAACTTTACTGCCGGTTTAAAGCCGGCACTAACCGCCTCCTGAATAAAACATTCAATCTTCGAAAGCACCACTCCACTGATTACTCGTAATTATGAGATAACTCGCCCTTGGCCGAG
Source organism: Eupithecia dodoneata (assembly GCA_947044415.1). Classification (NCBI taxonomy): domain Eukaryota; kingdom Metazoa; phylum Arthropoda; class Insecta; order Lepidoptera; family Geometridae; genus Eupithecia; species Eupithecia dodoneata. The sequence goes on from OX345671.1 coordinate 11,815,208, forward strand.
CGTGCGCGAGCCTCGCCGCGGCGGCTCAGATCTCCTCGCCATCTAACTAATAAACCTGCCACAGAACGTTACAGCTTTAATACTATCATAACTCAAATATCCATAACAAAGTCATTAGATTTGTTCGTGAACTTTCCCATATAAAGAATAAGCAGTTTCCCATGAATACAGATACCGTTAGTTGAGAGACTAGGCTCTTATATATGTATATTATCCTGTAACAAAAAGAATTGCAAAGCAGAAAGAATCTCGAGATTTGTTTCACAAAGTCTAGAGCGTAACCAGCAAAGCTAAATAAAATGTTGAGATGCTGAACTGAGCAAAGGGCTTCTCGGTAATCCGAGTGGAATGGCTGGAGTGGAGGTAGAGTGGAGTAGTGGAGGTACGGTGGAGGGACATATGCCCGCATCACACGGTGAGCACCTTGACGCTCTCTCGCAAATAAATTCAGTCTAAAATTGAAGGCTCGCTTATGATTACGTCTTAAGAAATATTAGCATCTCATGAATTTAAATTAAAGTCAAAGGTTACTGCCGTTTCTGGCTTATTGGATAACATTAAAGACTTTGTTTGGTGAGTGCTTCAGGCGGGTATTATTTGTGCGAAACGCAGTAAACATTTTGACATAGTCATGTCATACCATTATAGGTAGGTATTTTATTATTATATTATCTTAATCACTCTGCTGTATATACATATGGCCCTTTAATTAAATAATCGTAGGCGTTTACTGCTCTATTATCTAATCATGTTGCGTATGTATGCTTTAGATAACAATATAGTCTAATTAACCTTACAATTAATTCTTATATTGATGTTATTCTGTTTTAAACAGAAAACAACAGTAATACATTTATTTATTACTTGTGCGTAAGGCAGCCTAAATATATGGTGACGTGATATTTTTACAAAAACCTGTGATTGTAAAATGGTCTCACAAAAATAAGTGTCTTTCTACTACCTATTAGTGTAATCAAAAACAAGTTCATGAGTGTGTCTCGCTGAGCGGAGGCGGGCGCCGCAGGGGGTCGCTGGGAATCGCCTTACCGTGGGTAGAATGGGGTTAGCCTCCGACGCGATAAACTAATATCGCTAGAATTGGCTCCGCACTCGCGGTACCCTACTATGTATGTATATACTGCGGAGCGCACTGGCCGGTCGCTACCTGGCCGACTGCTCCGCGGACCTCTTGTAAATGATAGCGCAAACAGAGCAGCCGCGGCCCGCGCCCGCAGACGTAGGGCGCCGCCCCGCGGCCTGCGGTCGGCCCTGCCTCGCCGACCAGTCCACACTCAAACTTACACGAAAGGGAACCGGTTTAGAATTTCATTTCAGAACATTAATTCAATCCATTCGATTGTACCTTGAAATCACAAAGGCCTTTTGTCAGTGATATTGAAGGTAAAACGAGAATTATAATTAACCATTTAAATAGCACAATTCGAGTGATTAAAAGTTTGGAGCAGAGTTATAGAATTAAAATTTAAAAGGAAAATTCATTTTAATGAGGATAGAGCTCCAGAGAGTCACCGAGCCTCTCAGCTTATCGAGTCAAACTACATGCGGGTGCGAGGCCAGACGAGCGCTAAACGTTACGTACATAGCACATCTAACGCGGAGCTCGTTACGTACATAGCGAGCTCACGGGCCCGTTGCCGCCGCCGCCTGCTTCGCCCTACGATATAAAGTATTGCTATAATGGCTTCTAATCGCCATAGCCTTGAATATTTACCTGATTCATACATTGGCACACAGTCGCCACTTAAAGCTCGGTTAGTATCGCCGCGCCGCGCCGGTCGTAGCGATGCGATACGGTATTGTACAATGTAAGTCAGCCCTTCGATATTGTGTTTGATTGCGCGTTCGTTCGTCGCCGCCGTCGTTATTTATTAACTTTAGTGATATTCAAGGATCCGGCGAGTATTCCTATCACCCTATGAATATGTAACGCGAGGCGCCCCCGCGCTACGATGTTCGATATTAATTTAACATCAATAAACATCCCTTTATTAGAAAACTTCCATAACAATGAAAAAGTTAATCCGGAACAAACTGAAGCAAAATAATAAGCGAAATATCTGCTTTGTATTTATCGTAGGTATTTACGTAGAGGCAACTATATTACCGTATAATGTGGACTGTTCACTCGAACAGTTCGCTATACGTCAGTGTTGTGTGTGCGGATGGCACCGCCGCGCCCCCGCTAGATGGCGCCGTCCGTCCGTCCGTCGCGCCCCACCACACCGACTGTAATCCCGAGATGTTCACTCGAACAGTTCGCTATACGTTAGTGTTGTGTGTGCGGATGGTACCGCCGCGCCCCCGCTAGATGGCGCCGTCCATCCGTCCGTCGCGCCCCACCACACCGACTGTAATCCCGAGATGTTCACTCGAACAGTTCGCTATACGTTAGTGTTGTGTGTGCGGATGGTACCGCCGCGCCCCCGCTAGATGGCGCCGTCCGTCCGTCCGTCGCGCCCCACCACACCGACTGTAATCCCGAGATGTTCACTCGAACAGTTCGCTATACGTTAGTGTTGTGTGTGCGGATGGTACCGCCGCGCCCCCGCTAGATGGCGCCGTCCATCCGTCCGTCGCGCCCCACCACACCGACTGTAATCCCGAGATGTTCACTCGAACAGTTCGCTATACGTTAGTGTTGTGTGTGCGGATGGTACCGCCGCGCCCCCGCTTGATGTAGCCGTCCGTCCGTCCGTCGCGCCCCACCACACCGACTGTAATCCCGAGATGTTCACTCGAACAGTTCGCTATACGTTAGTGTTGTGTGTGCTGATGGTACCGCCGCGCCCCCGCTAGATGGCGCCGTCCGTCCGTCCGTCGCGCCCCACCACACCGACTGTAATCCCGAGATGTTCACTCGAACAGTTCGCTATACGTTAGTGTTGTGTGTGCGGATGGTACCGCCGCGCCCCCGCTTGATGTAGCCGTCCGTCCGTCCGTCGCGCCCCACCACACCGACTGTAATCCCGAGATGTTCACTCGAACAGTTCGCTATACGTTAGTGTTGTGTGTGCGGATGGTACCGCCGCGCCCCCGCTAGATGGCGCCGTCCGTCCGTCCGTCGTGCCCCACCACACCGACTGTAATCCCGAGAAGCTCTCCTGCTCCGCAATTTAGCTGTTTATCTCTTTTTTATAGACTTTCCGCAAACCTTATCTCAGAAATAATTCATAATGTCTCGCTATAAAAAGAGCTAATTTTCCCTCAGGAGCGGATTACGGTTATCCACAACATGCGGTCTCCCGTGACGTCATCACACTCACACACGCATACCTAAAGCTGAGTCTACTCAGGCGACTCTAGGGATAGTATCAACGCACCAGGCCCTAACGGTCAATAACCTTAATAATACTCCTGTATGAGATAAGTATAGCTTAATATACCTTCTTCTAAAACTGTGTCCCAAGTCACCGGGAAACAAAGGAAAAGAAAACTATTCAGCATTCAGATTCTGAATGCGTAACAGCTAATACTGGAGCTACGTATGGCATTATGAATAAAGTAGCGAGCACAACTTGGTCAGAAGGTGGTACAAAGATAACTCGAATCACACAAGCCAATGAACGTGTGAGCACGGTCCTTTATCCCGAGCCGGTCTTGTCTATCTCTTCGCCCGCCCCGCACCCTGCCGCCCGCCCCCGGTCAGGCCTCATCATTTATTCCCGGAGATCATTTCATTTTGTTTAGTATTTAGCGCGTCGTCGCGGAGCCGTCGATAAGCCGGCGCCGTCCCGGGACGAGTCCCGCGGGACGCCCGCGCCGATAGCGCCACCACAACACTATTTACGACGACCACACTCCGATACAGAGATAAACGCTGTGTTTTCTCTCGTAAATCATCCCCGGATATACTTACCACACTCCTCCGATCGTTATGGTTTCCTTTAACGTTTGCTTAGAGAAGGATACCTAACTACCTCATTTCTCTAGACATTTAAAATAACAACTAATTTGTGTGAGCGAAACAATTTTGATTTGTAATTTGTTTAGACTTTCTTTGATATCATAAATTGGTTTTTAGTTTTACAAAATAGCATTTTCATTTCTAATGGAGTTTGAGTTTCTTTTTTAATAAATTTGATTTAAAAACGAAATCAAACTTTACAAAACAAATGTAGGGCTCATTGCGGCAGGATATTCAAATGGCATGATGTAGCTCACTGCGCACTTGTTTTGTTTTTAACCGACGTAAAACAAAAGAGGTTCTATGTTGTATGTTTTTTTTTATGTATATTCGTCGATTTCACCGGTAATTATGGACCGATTTTGGAAATGATCTAGCTATTTTAGCTATTTTGTTATTTCAAAACAATCACATTATGTATTTTATATATTTGAGGCAAACCGTGGGAACGGCAATGAGCTAGAAAAGTTTACTTAGTTATTTTTATTCAATCCATCCAATAACTCTTACTATGTAATTTTTATTGAACACTTTGCACGCCCAAAATAGCGACTTAACTTAGATTTCACGTAATTATTAATTTAAACAGTTATGACTAACTGATATACAGGCTGCGATGAAATAATGAAGTAGAAATATAGAAATATAGAAATATTTATTTGTGTTTCATATAAAATAATACAACTTAAGAACTAATAATAATAAAGATAACAAATTAGGAACGAATAAAAGAATTAAAATACGAGAACACAGAAAGCCTACCGGCTCAGCATTAAATGCTACATTGACATACAAGTTATTTCGCCATAAAAAGTCACAGCCACAACTATTTCAAATTACTATAAAATAGACAAACCTTAAAAATTAATGGGTTCAAAAAGCTGCCAACCTTTGCAATTGGTTCCACCTTCGCCCAGCTACCGTCAGACAAACATCCTGCCAAACATCCATCCATCCTCTATAAAGTTACTGTCCCACTCATTCAGAGGAATTCCTCCTGAAACCATGGAAAATATATACTATATATAAATTAGCATAACATCGATTATATCAAATGATCCGACTGGGAGATTTGTTTGGAGGCAGACACCTGCACAAGTCCTATAATTCGTTGAGAACAGCCGGTCATTTATTATACTTTACAATTAGATCAGTTGTTCTGACTCCATTGCTGGGGACACTGCGACGCCGCGACACCGCGACACCACAACACCGCGACACCGCCCGCCCGGAGTTGAATCGGGTATCTGATTGACTTGTAAAGTACATTCATTAATAAGTTCCGCGGTATTATGTTATTTATACAGCTTGGTTCAATTCGATTCATAATTAATGCAATGGCATTGTAGCGCCGGAAGGTGATCTATTAGCAATGTATGTATTTAAAGTTCAGTACAAAATTATGTCACATAGTCAGCACGCTTATAGACCTGGAAGATCCACAATATCGGCAACTCAATGTTTAATTGAAAAAGTACTTAACCACCTTGAAGCTAAGAAAAAAGTAGCGGGAGTTTTCTTAGACTTGTCAAAAGCATTTGACTCTATCAATCATGAACTGTTGTTAGAAAAACTGAAGTTATATGGCTTGGTAGGAAATAGTTTAGATCTTATTAAATCTTTTTTAAGAAATAGACAGCAGATAGTAGAAGTAAAAATTAAAGGAAAACGGCCCCCTGATTATGTAACTGCGACCGGTTTGCGACAGGCGAAAATTAAGCAATCAGTGCTGTCAAAAGCCAATTTTGTACTAACATGACACCAGGTACTACGTCACCCAGCAATCGAGCACTAGGTTTCCCTCTGCCGGACAATCGGTGAACTAAAAATTGCTTGCTAAAATTAATTAAAGCTAAAATTGCGGTCGCGGTCGCGTCGCTGTTGCTGTTGCTTTTACATAATCAGCCTACGGGTCAAATCAGCTCCAAAATGCTCTACTATAGGAATTCCTCAAGGATCCGCATTGGGAAATACGCTGTTTCTGGCGTTTTTAAATGATATAGTTCATATGGATATCAAGGGTGATATCATCCAGTATGCTGACGACACCACTGTCATCTTAGCAGCAGAAAATAACGAAGTTCTTTTGAACGATATAAGCGACACTATAGCTAAATTAAGTAGTTGGTTTCAGATGAATGGCTTACAACTTAATGAAAATAAAACCGACATATTATTTTTCTCAACGACAACTGTACAATCTCTTAACAGAATACCGATACCGTTACAAGACGGGAACACCTTAGTAAGTTCAAACTTAGTAAAAATGTTAGGGTTTGAATTAGATCCATTAATATCGTGGAAGCAGCATATCGACTCCACATGTAAAAAATGGCCAGAGGAATTTACGCACTAAAGCAACTTAGACCAATTACTTCACCTAAATATCTTAAAGATATATATTACGCATATATCCACTCGATTATGTCATATGGCATCATCTTATTCGGAAGCTCAACAGACTATGAAAGAGTACTTAAACTGTAAAAGCGTGCCATCCGAGTTTTATTAAACACAAAATACAGAGAATCATGCCGCGATAATTTTAGTAACCTCCGCATATTAACATCTGTTGCAGTCTACATAATGGAGGTAGTAAAGTAGTAAGACTACATTTAGGTGAATATAATATAAGAGGGGGCAGTAATAAACGCACAGCACGAAATAAAATGATAATAGAGCCGATTCAGCACCGACTAAACATGCTTAAACAGCTCCCTAAAATAATGGGTCAAAAACTTTATAATAAGCTTCCTCTAGAATTGAAATTAATTAAAAACGAAAATCGGTTTAATATAGAATTACGAAATCTCTTACTTGACAAAACGCTATATAGTATCAAAGAGTTTTTAGAAAACGACTACAGTCAGTTTAATGTGAAATCCTCTAAGTTACCCGACGTCCTCGTGGAATCACCTTATCTAAATATAGTGTAGATAATAGTGATAGATTTAAGAACCTTAGATTTAAGCATATTTATTATACTTTCTCTACTGCCCCTTTACAGCAAAATTGTTCTATATTACCTATCACTATTGTATCTATATCGTGTTTGACGAGTCATAGTCTCATTATTTAATTTAAGTTACTTTATTGTGATTTTTTTATGTGTATGAAGTATGACAATAAATTATCTGAATCTGTACAATAGGCAGTGGTGAAGCCTGCCCTGCGCTGCGCTGCCGGGTCGCCTGGTACGGACTAATGATGATACGTATCGAGCACCTATGTGTGCTCTATCAGCTATTCAATTCAATTCAATTTATTTAATTCAGTTTCACAAAGTACGTAGTATGTTACAGCCATAGAGAGTTAAGAGTAGAGTACATAATTTAAAAAATAAAAACATTTTTATTGGAAGGGACACATCCTGCGTTTACAGACGCATGGCATTATGAATGTGCATCCAGTGCGTCATAAAAACGCAGTCCGTGTCCAGCCTTCCAGCTATAACGTTCAGATAGCTACTGGTGCCGCCCCTCACCCGGCGCATCAGGGATGCTGTTCTGTTGCGGATGATTGCGTAAAAGTCATCAACGCGGGACTTTGCAAACATCCCGGACGCGCTACAGAAGCAGGGCATTCCCAGTAGTACTCTAAACGCGTTATTATACTGGACGGGCAGGGCATTCCAGCATTTCTGCGTGTAGTTAACCCACATACTGCACGTATAAAAAGATTGGCAGTACGCTCTAAACAAACTTAATTTAACTGCTCTACTGCATCGCGTGAATCTGCGGGCCAACATATTTGCTCTTACCGATAATGCCCTGCGCTCCCTTTCTATATCTAGATCATCTAAGAGAGTCTCGGAGACCCAGTGGCCCAGATACTTGAACTCGGCTACCTTCTTCAGTTCAGTGCCTGCCAGCGAAACTGATGGGACTGCGGAATACGTCTTTGCTCCAGCTTTAAAAACCATCAGCTCGCTTTTGCTGGCGTTGTATCTGAGCCCATGAGCTTCCGCATAACTCTCGCAAATTTTTAAGAGTTTGCGGAGTGTACTGGTCGATGGGCTCAGCAGCACCATGTCATCGGCGTAGCTTGTGTTGTTTACTGACTTGCCATCAATTGAACAGCCTATACCGGTGCCGCTGAGCTCATGGATCAGACGATCCATGTACAGGTTGAAAATTCGTGGAGAAGATATGCCACCCTGTCTCACACTACATTCCAGCCTGTACTCGGTCGATAACATAATCCTGCCCACTTGACGACATTACGTTAATTGCCATACCAGTACTTTAAGAGCATTATTAGCTCAGGCGGCAGCTTTATATCACCTGACAGCTTCGGCCACAGCCTGTCATACGCCACCAGATCAAAAGCTTTCGATAAGTCTAATAAACAGGCGTAGACAGGCGTGTTTTTGCTGGTATAGTACCGGACGGTGTGTTTGAGACTCAGTATTGCCGATTCAGTAGAGTCCGGCCCTATAGCCGAACTGCGCATCGTGTAAGGTCAATTTATGACTGATATGATTATCAATCACACCATCCGGCACCTTAGCTATTATCGTCGCTAGTGATATAGGCCTGTAGTTGCCCAAACTAGAGGCGTCTCTGGTTTTATTTTTAATAATCGGTACAACAAGAGTGCGCATCATTTCCTCAGGAAGGTAAGAATGTCCTATATAGAAGGTGAATAGCATGGCCAGCACTCTAGGTAAATGAGGTCCTGCATGTGTTAAGTGCTCAATACTCAGAGAATCGTGACCAGGGGATTTACCCCGTTTCATCCCTTTATCCACCCTTGCCACTTCCTTAGCTGAAATTAATATAATTTCATCACCAGCCTGTACAAGCCTAATGTCGGACTCCGAACTACTAGAACCCAGTGGAGACTTTTGTCTGAAATTATCTCTAAATAGGTTGGCAATTTGAACAGGATCGCTATTACCCTCGACAGTCATGGGGACGCACGGCTTTGGATTTATTTTATATATATGAATATTATTTCTATGCTGCTCTATTTATAAAATTGAATATCTACATTAAACCGATAAAGTTCCTTCCACTACCAATTCATTTTAAATTAAATCTAAATTTAACATAATTCAGCCTCATATTTTATTTAAACTAATAATAAACTGCCACAAAAATCAAACAAAATATTGGTTTCCGGGCTTGTTGAGGTCGCGTTACTCGCTCACGCTATCGTCCAAACCTGCTTTCCACATCAAAGGGGCTTTATGTTTGTTTAGTACTTTAGGTTCACAAGGCTTTCGAAGCTGCAAGGATTTCTGACAAAATGTACCTGTAGGTAATGATTTTTCGTTTGTGACTTTATGACTACAGCTTCAATTACTCCGACAGAAGTTTCTGATCAGGATACGAAACAGGATCGATCGGCATCAACAAAAGTTTACGTGTAAAGTGCCCATTTTTATTGCATAATGTGATTTTTTCAAAATTTAAGAATAAAGATGAAAATTTACTGTACGTATACTACTAGTTCTTATTAGTTTTTAATAACTTTCTTTGTTAATGAATTTCAAAGGACATAGTACTACTACATATATACCTCAGTACTGAGTTTCGAAAAAAACACAAAGACTTCAAACTTAAAAAAAAACGGTACGAATAGGGCTAAATGTTATAGGCTTAAAAACTATAGAACAGTAAGTTTTCTGTTGCCTGGTAATCTATAGATTTAAGCCATTTTAAAACTTTTTGGCATTTGGTCTGATCTCATTATCAGACCAAATGCCAAAAAGTTTTTAAGTTTTTAAGCAATTTGTAGTGCACTAACTTTAGTGAGAGGAAGGGCCCCACATCATGCGCCGCAGACTGCAGTCCTCCATCACACTGTGCGTCCGCGTGCTCCGGCATTAATGGAACACCCTCCGTGCTGATCCGTCTGAGGAAACCTCACCCTAATCTATACTAATATTATAAAGAGGAAACATTTTACGACTATTATTTGTTTGTTTGCGTTAAATAGGCACCGAAACTACTGGTACGTTTCGAAAAAATCTTTCGCTATTGGGAAGCTACACTATCCCCGGGTGACACAGGCTATATAATAAATACCCGTGTGAAGCCGGGACGGTCCGCTAGTAAATTATAAGTTGTGAAAGAAAACATCGTCAGCCAAATGAGTGGGCATTTCATAATAGTGTAATCTATCTCCGGAGGGAGTCGCCGCGCCGCGCCGGCCAGTGCTGGCGGGTGACAGATGGTGTCGGCTAGTGCTGGCGGATGACAGATGGTGTCTACGATCTGCTTGATTGCACCAGTAGGGGGCGCTTGCGAGCACAGAGGAAGACAGATCGGCGATCATTTCCGGGCAGAGCGCACGCACGTCTCTGATCCTAGTATGATGGATAAATACTTTATTTATATATATATATGTATATCTCTTGCTTCACGTTGGTGTCTGAATTTATTAATCAGTCGGATTCTAGATATCTGTACCGTTACTATCGAAAGAAGAGTAACTTATATATTTTTTTGTTTATGGTTGTAATGCTACAAAATAACCTGCACTGTATTCATTTGTGTATCAGTGATCAAACCCTTATATAAAAAAGGGGAACATACAGATACCAACAACTACAGGCCAATAGCATTACTGCCAACATTTTCGAAAATATTAGAAACTGCGATGACGAACCGACTTTACTCCTTCTGTGAAAAATTTAACATCTTTCATAATAGTCAAAATGGATTTAGGAAGAACCATTCTACATCTCTAGCTGTTTATAAATATACTAATAATATTCTTAATTTAATAAATGATAAGCAATATGCAATAGGGATTTTATTAGACATGAGCAAAGCGTATGACAGAGTAACCTATAATATACTTCTGGAAAAAGTATACGGCATCGGCGTGAGAGGACCAGCTTATACATGGTTCACTTCATATCTCGAAGGTAGGAAACAATTTGTAGAAATAGAACATCATGACCAAAACACAGGGACAATTAATAAAGTTTCCTCTAAAATGATCGATGTCACCAAATCTATACCTCAAGGCAGCGTCCTAGGTTGCATTTTATTTTTAATATATATTAATGATCTACCAAAAAACATAGATAACAATTGCACTCTATTTGCGGACGACATCTCTCTGGTATTCCCTTGTAAAAATTACGTAAACTTGAATAACTATCTTAGAACGACTTTAAATAAAATAGTTACGTGGCTCTCTGATCACAACCTATTACTCAACTTCACAAAAACCAAAATAATGCAGTTCCACCCTTACCATAAACCACCTCTATGTATATCCTACTCATTCAACGATATCCCTATAGAATGTATTAACTAAGAATAAGAATAGTTTTATTTGGCCAAAAAAGACAGGCTACACAATTAAAGCAATAAACACACATAAAAAAAACACAGTACACAGTATAAAAAAAACATAAATAAAAAAGCCTACAGAAAAACAAAAACTAATAATACATGGCTACCGTGCTAGCCTGCTGGGTAAAAAGGGTCAAACTCAGCTCTGTGCTGAACCACGCGCGGCGCGGAACAACGCTGGTTTTCAGTTTGAACCTTTTTATCAGTCACATATAACTCATACCCTCTTTTAGGTATTAAAATAGATTCAAATATAAACTGGAAAGAGCACATAAAACATGTCAGCGCCAAACTATCTAGATTTACTTATGCCCTATATGAACTTAAAAAGTCAACTGACACAAAGACAGCAACATGTGCGTATTACGCCTATGCCCATGCTTGGCTTCAGTATGGTATAGTTCTATGGGGAAATAGCACCGACAATAACAAAGTTTTTATTTTACAAAAAAGATGTATTAGAATTATTTTTAATATTGATACAATGGTTAGTTGCAGGACCTATTTCATAGAGGGAAAGATCTTAACCTTCATATGTATTTATATATTAGAAGCATGTTTATTTGTAAAGAAGAATAACCACTTATTTGACACCCATACTCGCCCACGAAACCTTAGACCACATAACAAACTTTCAATACCCTTTTCTAGACTTCACATGTATCATTCTGGCCCCCATGCCATGTGTGTAAAAATATAAAACAATCTTACGAAAAACATTCGAGAAGAAGATAATTTGCACCAATTTAAAAGCAAATTGAAGCATTTTTTACTAGAAAAATGCTTTTATAGCCTCGAAGAATATTTTGGAAAATAGATACCTACAATTAATTGATGTTCCTTGTTCTCTAGCCCTGTTTTAGTTGTGGTAGTGTAGTAGTTTTAGTTTTAGTAGGTAAAGGCTTTTAGTATAAGGTATAATTTTGTTTTTTTTATGTGATGAGTGATTAGATATAATATAATTGGTTCATAATTTTGACTTGAAATGGTAAATTAAGCATATTATTCACTTTATTGTATATACCTAGCACTACCTAGCATTTAACATTTAACTTTAAATTTATGTTGCAATACCCTTGCAGGGTGCATGTTGGACTTATATATATTTTTTAAGAACTTTTGTACACATGTAAGCAATAAACCATTGAGTATTGAGTATTTATTCCAAATAAATAATGACTTGATACAATCCGCTTTAAGAAACAGTGTTACGAGCATTCAAAGCTAAAACTAATATGTATTATCAGGTTATAGTTATAAATCTTTAAAATTCTATAATTAATTTAAAGAAAAATACAAGTCATGAGTATTGAGTTTAGCTCTTTTTTCAAGTTTCTTAGTAACCACCCTTTCTAACGATATGCCACGTGACAGAACAAATAATTTATTATGGGTTTACATGTCATTTACATACATTCAAAAGTATAGAAACAATATATGTACATATAAGAAAGTGTCTGCTCCATCATGACTCTAGTAGACACCATCACCATCTCTTTGAACACCTCTTGAATCATTTGTTACGATGTCATGAAGCATATCTTTAGAAACGAAACTGAATTATATCACTATGAATATGACTTGTACATGTTTTTATTAAACGAATTTAGAAGTGGCCACGATTTATATCTTTTATACATATTTTTGACTTGGAATGCTCGTAACTCTTTTGATGTGAATTGTATCAAGTAATTGTTAATTTAGAATAAGTATCTAGTTATTTTGTAGCATTACAACCACAAATAAAAACGATATGATGACTAAAAGGCGAGATATTGAGTAATTAAAAAAAATGGAATGACCAATATTAAACATACGGTATAATTGTATGTATATACCGTGAAACTATCTACATATCTTTAACTTATATCTTAATGCATTGATAGTAGTCGTAGTTTTTATTCTTTCGTAGAAATCTGTTTCAGAAAAAATACTACTCTGCCAATGCTTAGCGCTTACAGATTTTAAAGTCACAATATCAAAGCCTACGTTTAACAGTCTACTAATAACTCCAGTAATCTGCTAAATTGTCAGATTTGTGAGACCAAACTGACCTTTGCCCTTTAATCCGCTCATCTCAAAGGCTTTTTGATGATAGCGCGCCTGTCAAACGATACCTCTGACCTTACCCTTTGTTATTGGAGGCCCGCCGACAACGGAACCTTCGTAGACGGAACTTCTACTTGAGCGTACCTGTGGGACAACTCGATGGCATGGGGGCAGGTCCTCAAAAACCGTTGAAAACCAACTACTTTCCAAAAACCATATATAATATAAGCTATAGATTCATATGCAACGAGATATTCAGCTTTCAAAGTATCATGGCCTTTATCATCAGCCTGAAACACAAAAACTACAAATAAAAAGGACTACAGCATTACTATACGCCTGGCACCAGCTCACCTCGTATGCAGCTCGCTCTGGCTGGCCGTTACTGCAGCTGGTGGTGGTGCACAGCCACTTCACACCGTACCGGGCTACGGGACAGCGAACCTTTCCTTATTTCGAGTATGTCATTGTTGTATGTACCTGCCCGTAGGACATTCTATTGAGCTTCGTAAAACACATATTTTACTTTATTTTAATAATTCAAAATTAAATAAAAAAATTCAAAATTCTTGTTTGCCTTAGTTTAATGTTGAAGTTTTGTTGTATGATGAGACCCAACGCACAAATAAAATACAATTTTACATTTGTTCATCAATATACAATCAAATGTATATAACGGTCTGCCTCATTCGTGCGACCGTGTTTTGTTACAGACAAATTGAATTTTCATCCAGCACAATTCCTAACAAAATACCTATTTCCCTTGAATTCAAACAATAACGGCACTTCCCTTGTTTTGTCGTTGGTACAATTTGACCTCATTTCGTTCGGTTTTTCTTTCATCTTTTTTCCAATTAGTCTCATGACGGCTCCAGTCCGCGGCAGGCCTAGTCGCCGGTCACCTATCACCGGTCGCCGGGGCGGTAGAACGTTTGATTAGATGAAGGTGCTAGCTGCTATCCAGCCGACGGGATTAGTGCTGTTTGTGCCCTGATTCACCAGACCTGTCGGTGACCGGCGCTGCTCCGAGCCGTCTCCTCTCGCACTCGTCACGCGTCTCCGTGCAGCTCTTCACAGCCAGTTCAAAGCCTCACACCTGCACGGTAATCCTCCGCAGCATCCATTCCATATTACGAGCATCTTTGCGACTCCTGTATCGCCTCCTTCATCCCCACATTATGCTAAGAGATCATTATATTTCAAGCGAAATAATCTCTTCGGAGCTTATCTTATCTGTGTTCTCTAAAATCCTTTTTTATGGAAATGGTTTGTTTGATGCTGTTGTCATTATTTTTCCTTATTTCGAGTATGTAATTGTAGATACTGTACGGTTATCGTGCGTGTCCTCGTGTGGCCGCATGGAGTCGGGTTGGTTCTGCTACGAGTAGTATAACCACCAGCCTAACTCGGTCCAGTTGACTCTGTAAGTTATATCACTAACGAACGGTGTTATGTAACTCGTAACAAAGCCTTATTAAGTAGATTGTAAAAAGGATTTTATAAACTACAGGGGTACAGGTACAGACGCAGGCGGCGGCGGGTGTCATCAGGAGTTCTCCTCATACGCACTCTCCCCTCATTCGCCATGTTTTATTATGTACAAGCCGGTTGTTGGAATAATTTGATCGCAGTCACGTCTCGCCACTCGGTCCCGCGAGGGGGCTCCGCGGGACTCGGCAGGGCTCCCCCAAGTCAAGTGTCAAGTGAGAGCTTGTTTTCAAATTTCTTGCTGGATTATTTTTCTTTGTAAATTAAGAAAAAATATTCAGCGTACACTCTATATTCGTTTTAAAACCTAGTGGAGCAACGTCTCTCTTTACACATGACGATACCCACACGACACGACACACACACGACACGACACGTTATCCACTAGTCCTCATAGTAGGCCTTATAACCTCGGTGTCAGAGCTTGGTGCTTGTCTATGGCCCGCCCCCCGCGTCCCGCGCGCGTGTGGAAGGGCCCCAATCTCTCGCACATTCGGATCTCTGCGAGTAATCCCTTATTTCGTTTTGAATAAGTAATGAAACTTTATGAACACGAGGGTTTCTGAAAGATTTATTTAAAAAAAGCATATTCGTTTCGTTTTGCGTTCAGCCTAAGTGGCCATAAACCGTATCGAAAGGGATTATTAATAGTATCGATCGGACGTGAGGTCCAGCGCTTCAAGTGATGACTCTTCACAAGAATTGTTATTAAAACTAATATAGGGTGAAGTGGGGCGATACCGACGTTAGTGAACCTTCTTGGTTAATAATAACAAAATTAATAATGCTTACGAACTTTAACTTTAATAAAAATATTATGAGTTTTGAGGTAAGTATCCATAAATTATTTAAAAAAATAGTAGATTATGGACAAATAAGAATTATGTACATTTGAATGAACATTGAACAATGAACATTATCGACCTTGCAGAAATAAGAACAGGATTGAATATAATAGGAGATGACGAACACATATTCATATAACCGAAATATTATAACAAAAATGTTGTAAGACCTTTGAAATTTTAAAACAATACTAAGAGAATTTGAAGGAAAGCACTTTTGTTCTTCTAATCTATATATATAAAAGAAAGTCGTGTTTGTTACAACACTTATAACTCGAGAACGGCTGGACCGATTTAGCTGAAAGCTTGGTGGAGAGGTAGCTTAGAACCAGGAGTCTAACATAGGATAGGACTTTTTATCATTTAAACAATTTGACACATAGATTTCCACGGGGACGAAACCGCGGGGAGCAGCTAGTTTTAAATAAAAAGATCAAAAAATTCAATCAAGTTGGTTCCCTCGGAGTCCAGAATCATCCCCTTTCGGCTTTACATTTTTATTTTATGGCACCCTGTATGTATTGTGGCGTCGCCTGTTACTAGCCAGACAGTCAGGTGATTTAAATAAATAACAGTTAATGAAAGGTCAAAAGTAGATTGACGGTTACAGCTCTTTCGCGTGTTCCAAACACAAATGGGCAAGTTTTCGCCCACTCAACTACATTATTTACATTAATACCAATTCTTATAGAACTCGTAGAACGTCCTTCCACCGCCGCCGCCGCCGCCGCCGCCGCCGCCCGTCCGGACAGAAGGAACGTCCGGCTAGCGGGGCCGGCTCTAACGAGCATGTTCAGCTCGCTAATAACAGGGCTGTGCACTGAGGGTAGGTACTACCATGCACTACACAGTACTAGGTACACTGCACAGTGTATATACAGTGCACAGTGTATGTACACTGTACAGTGTAGGTACAGTACACAGGCCTCAAATTGCAAGGCAAACGAAAAGGCTTGTTATTAAGACGTGTTCGCGGGTCGGCAAAAAGCTTTCGACGCGAGCGGCGAGTTTACTTTTTGCAGCAATTTTGTTTTTCTTTCTAATAAAACATGTTCGGTTTTATTTTAGACATGCGATCCAAACCAGCCCATTACTGCCCAGCCCGTTACTGCCCAGCCCGTTACTGCCCAGCCCATTACTGGCCGCTGGGAAATTGATCTGTACTCTACAGCTTCTGTGGTTTTAACGATGCTTTTGTTTATCGCTTTTACTATGTACGTGGCCAAGCTATGTCATTTCATCACTACACAAAGTATCTTGTTTAGTTGTAGAGTGTATCTCGGGTTGTGTTAATGCCTCCCACACACTGCAAGCGCCATACAGTGCGTCAGTGCTCGCCGCCCAGACTCTCAGCTCGTGGAGGAACCCTCCACGCTCCGAGTTCTGACGAGCAGCGCCTGTTGACTCACTCTCACCCATCTCACTCTCCGATCCCGCTCAACCCCTTTCAACCCTAACTTTTACAATGTGTGTTTAATAAATTCACGCGGCGCGGTGTGTTATTGTTGAATTAGTACCTGAGTTCTGTTGGTTTTGATTCGAGGGGCGGGGAGGGCAGGGGTGGGAGGATGATTTCGCTAATTTTATTAGGTGTTGTTTGTCTTTCTAGATGTTGTGAGTTCAAACCGTGTTTGAGTTGGGAAGCTGTGCTCTGCGCGAGACTATTAACAACTGGTTTATGACTGTTCCCAAACGAGGAACACGCGACCTATTTATGTAATGGCTCGTTAAAGTAGGTAAGTGCTCTTTAAAACGCATCATCACAAGTGCGCCTAACTTGGTAATAAACGCGGAGCCAGCGCGCGCGCCGACACGCACACGCCGACACGCACACGCCGACACGCACACGCCGACGCGCCGTGCAGTGAGCGGGCGGCGTGAGTGGCTCGTAAACACATTCCTTATGTACTAAACTGTGCTAAACATATATCGCAGACATGAAATATAGTTCTTCTTTGAAAACTAAGCGTTTTCCATAATGGCTTCATGGTTGCGAAGGGAAGCACTCTCAGACATAACGTAAACACAAAACTTAAGAAATACTAAATGTATTGAACTCCTAGTAATGGCTTTAACTGGAGTAAAGTGACGCTCACACGCGCGCCGGCCGGTGAGTTGAGTGGGGTGCGGGGCGCGGGGGGGGCCGGTGTAATATCCGTCTCGAGCGGTAAGGCGGCGCGCACACCGGCGCGGCGCGGCGCGGGCGGCGGCGGCCGCGGGCGGACAGTAATGAGCCGTGTGCACGCGACCTACCACTCACTCACAGTTAGCGCGCGGACTGACTAACAGCTCGGATTAACGACACAAGCTTGCATTTAAATAGTTGCTCATAAAAATACACTCGTGTCCTAATAATACTATTAGGACACGAGTATACGGGTAGTTGTGCACGAAATATGTATGTTGTTTTTATTAACCCTTAACCACCTGACATTATGTCTCACAGACGCAAGGAAATTAAAAACGTTAATATTACGTCCATGTACCTTCCCGACACGTCCCTCAGTGCCGTACAAGCGCTTGTCGTGGACGTAGTTGCACGCGTTTGTCACTGGTAAGTAAAAAAACTGTCATTGTTCTTCTTTGACATGTATGGTGGTTCGTGACTTTTTTGAAATGGTGTTTTTTTGTGTTTTAGTTTAAAATAGCTTCTGATGATTATGTTATTGAGCATTTGTTAGAACAAGATCCATCTGACGACGAAAACCTGCCAAATAATGAAGGCAGCGATGTCGATAATTTTAATGCTAAAATTAAGATTAGTTTCAAACAAATTAAGATTCTAAGAATATTTGTTCATTTTTATGTGCCTTGTTTGTTTTACTAAATACTTTGATATATATTTTAATTGATTTTAATTTAAAAACAAACCTTTTACATTTAGATTTTACATGCGAAAGTCTTTTCATTCTTCCGTCTGTGAGACGTATGGTAGGTGGTTGTGTGACCAGATTAGGTGGTAGGTGGTAGAGGGTTAATCATGTTTCTGTGCGGTCGTTTCAAGTATTTTGGAAGTTTTTGTTTATTTAAACGAATGTCAACCATTAGTTTATGCTAAAGCAATGGACTCACTAAGTCTCAGTCAGCTACTCACCCTTCAAACTATATACCTACTAATAGAGGCCAGGACCCACTCGCGCCGGGCCGCGCTGTTTCTATTGCTTTTCTTCAATGATGGATGAGACGTTGAAAATAAGAAATTGAAATAGCGCGTAACAATGTCCACTAGTAATACTGAGCCATAAAAATAGTAAAATGTAAATACTCGTAATAATTGTCAAAATGATAAACGTAACACTAATTCGGTTTTAAAGAAATAAATTTGTTAAATGTCCTCACGGCTGAATCCGTGAGTATCCGGGATGCGTCAGTGAGTCAGGACGCGTCGCTGTTCGCTGCAGCTTCCGGTCGCGCCGGGCCCGACCGGAAGTGCTCCGAATATTTGTCCCGAACCATTCTCTAACGACATAAACAAACGACGTAGTTCAATAAAACTGCGTATGAGGGCGGCTTTGTGCAGGTCGGGCGTAGAGCTCGCGTACACAGTGTTAATGTATCGAGTCGTGAATTCGACTAGAAAATGAAGGTTAAGCTCTCCACGCCGCCGCCGTGTGCGGAGAGCTTAACCTTCAGCGGCGAGGTGGTGTAGATTTACTGTGGCTCGGCTTACTAAACTATACCTTGACATTTGAAAGTCGCCTTCGGACCGTAAACCTGCCAAATAAAAACGCTCGGGCTTAAATGTGGCCCCTTTCCGAAATGTCAGTCTTCGTCGGACGGTGCCGCGGTCGCGCCGCTTTAAATAGCCCTTTGAAGTTGTATCGGCCGTTGCTGTCCGCTGAGGGAGCGCGGCGCAGCGGCCTGAGAGGATCCATGCTCTCACTGAAATATAAAGTTCGTTTATCATCCGACGGCGCGTTCGTATTACATACACACGTGACCAGCCCCGGGTTGCAATACACCACCAGGGTATCTGTTCCATCTCAAGCACGGATGTCATAATGACAAATACGCTAGACCGACGCGCGGGTCGGTGTGCTGGCTCTATGAGCGACGTCATTTACAACCGCCGCCATTTGCCTCCGCCCGTAAATGTCTATCATGGTCATTTATTTGTACAGACTAACTATATTATTTGCAACCCTAAAATAAGACATTACTCGTGCGGATAAATTAAAGCTAATTGTGCAAACAGATTGTCTTCGTTAGGACAATTAGCGCGACACGTGTCGGGAGTCCCCGGAGCGGGCTGAGTACGCGACGTCTCGGAGTCGTCGCGTTAGGGTGAGTAAGTGGCGGCGGTTTATCAGTGCGATATTTCAGCTGATTTCAGAGAGGTCGGTGGGCGCCACTCGCCGCGAGCACGCGGGCACGCGACTCACGACTCGGGTTCACGATAGGCCAGTTGCAAGCTGAACTAGCCACATAAGACATGGACTGAATGACCATTAACCTATCCATTAACATAATGTATTACGTACATCTCTTTTAATTTTGTAATATATTTTTTTAATATTACAATAATACATAATTACATAAAAATATGACATCTCCTGCTAAAAGAAGAAGACAAAGAATTGGAAGGATATTATTACCATGCGTGTTGGAAAAAGGAAGTTAGATGGTTTTACAATGTGTTTTGATATCGCATATTAAAAAACATCACAGAAGCAAGAGACTTTGTTTGTATATTATTTTCTGAACCCAGTCACTAGTGAGTCACAATAAATGTTCCAACTGGCTCGATGCAAAGGAGGCTCGGCCAGTTCGCGTGCTAGGCTCGTTTTGTTTACTGGGGGTCTTATCTGCAGTTTGCGCGCGCCTTAATGTCACCGATCCGGTCCCTAATGAGATCCTCGGCGGTCACCCGCCGCACCCCCCCGCGTGGGCACCACCGCCCGCGTATCTCGGGCACAAACAATAAACTGCACTTCATTATGTTCTCTAACTTCATTACATTAGCACGTACCATTTACAGTAAGTATATTTCTCAAAGGTTTAAGAAAATATAAAGTTAGAGTCATTCCCCTAAAGATATTTCACCGGTAAAACGATACCCTAACTACGGTTTCCGGTCCCGAAAAAACGAATAAATATCGAAACACGAAAAATCTGAAGTATTTGGAGGAAATTCTTTTTTTTTCGTTTCCGTACATTTTGTCGCTCGCTCGAATTACCCCTAGGAGCGCCCCCCGCGCCCGCGCCCTCGCCCCCGCCCCCGCTCACTTGTACACTATGTTTAGAACTGATACATTCGTCTCGTCCCACAATAACAAGATGCTTGGAGATGACTGGACGCTTATAGAACAGTGCACGCGCCGCACTGATCTATAAGGGAGGCTCCGGGAGCTGTTAGTGAAGCACCGCTGCACCGGCGCGCGGCGCGGCGGCGGGCGGGAGACAACGAAACTAATTAATTTACAATAATACTTTTGATTACTTACAAAATGTATTTATATGACGGCACATTGCAATTGTTTGTATCGACAGCATCATCATCAACCTATGTTAGTCCACCACGGTAGTTATGTAGCTGGACATAGGCCTCCCCCAATGAGCGCCATAGCGCCCTGTCTTCAGCTTGACGCATCCAGCGTCTACCTGCAGTCTTTCGCAGGTCATCCCACCGGTCGGAGGGCTTCCTACACTACGTTTACCGTGGTCTCCACTCAAGAACACCCCGATAGCATATTTTAGTTAATTTTGTACATTAAATAGAACCATTTCTTAGTGCATAAACATAATCAAGTAGTAAATGTCGTCCTGTGACCACATCACGGGGCGGCGCGGGGCGGGGGCGCGGGGCGCGGAGCACGCGGGACACAAATAAACAAGTCGCAGTAAAATAAGAGGGAACTACTAATGAGACGTCGTTCCAGAGATGTTTATTACGCTGGAAGGTAGGTTCAATCTGAGAGCCGACTCTGGAAGTTTGTTTGTTTATCGACGCGGTATTATCGAGGTCACCAGCGCTCAATTTATTTATTTATATTTATTTATTTTCAGTGTATTCAAAATGGTGTTATTTTTAATAAACCCTTCAGGCTTGGAGCCTGCGGCGGCCAGACCTTCGTAATTTTCAAAAAGCCAAGAGTTAGTGAGCGCATGCCGCCGACACTAATTACAACGATCACCGATTATGAAGCTTTGGCAGATATTGGCTCGCAAAGATATTCATTTTTTATAGAATAAAGGTAATTTTTTCCATAATTTGTTTGAGATAGGATTAATGAAGTATCTCCAGACGTTCCCCATAGTGGCTTTGGCCTGCCAAGTGCCAGACCTTAAAGTTTCATAATATGAAGGAGGACTGTCGTCACAGTAGGTACCTACTCGTTTAACAGCTGAATGTTAAATGTGTTTTCTTTTGAATCTCCTTTAGTATAAAGCTCTATTCTGTCGGGATAGTATTAGAAATCAAGAACTTCCACTTCCACAGCAAGACACTTTTGAATACTGGCTTTGCGCGATCAGACGCTTTTAGCCTTGATCAAATGTAATGTGAATGAACGGACGTCACGGTCTATGAGCTGAACTTATGAAGGTAGTCCAGGCTCTTAGTGCACTTACATATTTGTTATGTTTTATGTAGTTTTGACGCATGCGGCCCGTTGGAGGCGCGCCGTCAACTAGATGAGTTTTCAGTGTATATAGAGGAACTGAGAGGTTTTTTTATCGAATTCAAATTTGAACTCTCAGTTATACATTTTCACTTCTCAACCCTTTGCATGCTGCTTTATTTATCTAGATCTCACGTTAATATTGTTTTTATTGGCTAACATGCCAGATTTAATAAAAGATGAAAAAAAATATTGTATGCCATGCTATTTCGTACAAATAAAGTTACTCGTACAGTTCCTAATTATTAGTTCAGATTTACCGAATAAATGGAAAATAACAAAAACTTAGATTCTTGTTGTGATAAGATCATTGTGACGAGTGTGTGCCGCCGAGGTGCCGCCAAGGTGCCGCCGGAGAAATAGCATCAGCGAGCTACAGCTGCGGTCAAAATAAAATATCAACTGTTGAGAGGCGGATTTAGATTCATGGGGCAGTTTTATTTAGAATTCATACGTTTAAAAGATGATTAAAAAGTTTTACTGAGGCAGGTCAAAACGATTAAATACGATAGTGTATAAAGGCGCGCGACCATTGAGGAGGTCGCGCCGCACGTCCTCCATCCCCATTACAGTAATGAACCAGGAACATTGCACCGCACTCGCTGAAATATGCCGCAATTATTTCTTTTTCCCAGCGCCATGATTGCGTGGAGACGCCGCTTTAAATCACAGTGACAATCCCTCCCTTTCCCGCCCCCTCTCCCCGAATGTAACCAGCCTTAAGGGGGGGGGGGAGCGGATCTCAACGTTTAATGATGCGATTAGGGGGGCATTTAGTCTACGTGAGAACGGGTGACGGGAATGGAAACATTAAAATATTTTTCTTGACTGAAGAAATCTTGAAAAGTAGATTATGTAGCTCGGTGCACGGCCGCAAGCTTTCTCTGTGATTATGGTGTTTCTAGAATATACTTACAATGCGCACGCGGAGAGGGAACGCGCGCGGGCGACTGGCTCAGCGGACACGTGAAGGTACTGTACGATGTAGGTTAGTCGGAGTACTGTAAGTCGCTAAGTATGGCTTAGCGCTCGAGCTCTGCTTGAAGTTGCCAGCGGCTCGGGTTGTCTCGGCCGGAGGTCAGTAAGTTTGAGCGCCTCTGTCCGCGGCCCACGCGGGCAATGAATCGGTGAGCGATTCATTGCGCTCGTGACGCGCACGTGACGCAGCACCCGCGAACCTTAACTGCTTTTGTGGAGCTGAATATTTCATTCGCAACAAGACTGAAGGCTGTACATGTGAGGAATTAATGGCGCTGAATTTGAATTCTTTTCACGCGCACACTGTCAGTCAGGTGAATGCTGTAATGGATCGCAGAGACCGCGAGCGCGCGTGTTGGCCCGTGCTGCGGACACCGACGCACACTAGTTGTTGTTACACGGTGTTAGTGCCGGAGGGCCCGTGCACCAGGCAACACTTGCACACTACACACACTTGATACTATTTACAATACAATTTGCAATTTACAATGTGTATTGAGTTTAGATATACATCGTTAATCAAGTGAGGGCGGCCATTCCCTGCGCCGCGTCGGCGATTCCCAACTTGGAGCATATGAGCGAATAGTTGTTTGTTTAGGGACAAATAGTAAAATAAGTACAAAGTAGCCATATCTCAGGCCCTCGAAGGCGATAAAGCCCCCGGGGCCAGTCCGGGCCGGCCTCGGCCGCCGTTAAACAGCACTCTGAGCAGCCGTTAGACCATAACTCGCTCTCGAGACATGCCCCGATTTATGTGCCTTTTACGGAGCTGACTCAGCGGAGCTAAACTTACAAACAATTATTAACTGTGCACGCGGCCCGCTCGTGATATTGTTTTTGTTTCTATATTAATAAGAACGAGATAATTACAAAAACGACAAAACATTCTAATCTTATTGATATTCCCAGTAACCATGGATATCACTAGAGTTATACCTACCTACCTGTAGGGAGATATGAACCAACCATGTAGGTGTGAGCGTGGACAGTGCGGCAGCGGAGTGACACAGCCCTGGAAGGGCAGTCAGTTAGGGCAGAAACAAATGACGGTCGGAAAGGGACGTGCCCGCCCCGCGCCCCGCGCCAGCCCCGCGCGGGTCAGACCAACTGTGGACGCCAATAGTTTTGTTGGGACACAATAAAATATACACAAACTTACAAGTTCTGAGAAACTGTGAGGTCCTCTCCTCCCTAATCCGGGCGCGAGCCCTCCGAACTTGTATGTTTATCAATAAGGTCGGGCGCGGACTCGAGTGCCGCCTCCTACTAACTGCGCTATAAGAGGCGCTGTATTCGACATAATTCAATCCATGACCTGGAATTTCAGTAGAATAGAATAATCCTTCAGTACAATACAACGTATGCTGAGGTAGAATGTGAGGGCGTCGTCGGGAGAGTTAGTATATTATTATATATTCTTTGAGCCGCCTTACTGCCCCTTACTGCCCCTTACTGCCCTTTACTGCCCCTTTCTGCCCCTTACTGCCGATATTTACCATTATATTTTTTTATTTGTTGTTATGACGGCAAAATAAATAAATATCCCATCAAAACCATAAAATGTGAAATGAGAGCCAAGTTCAATGGTCAAATGTGTAAAGCTCTGGACGCAGGTATGTACCTAGCACGCTGTTCTACGACGGGAGGCCCTTCGCCTTGTGAGATGATAGGTCTTGTAAGGACCTAAGTGAAAGCCCTTACATGTGTAGAGATGTAATTGTAGGCAGTTTACCTATAGCACTCCACTTTGTATTGTTACCGTTGGTAACGTAGTAGTTCAGTTAGTTGACCACGTAAACTAAACACACGAGTCACAAAGATAATGTTTATTAAGTAAGTTAAATGACAGTTCGGTAAAGGTGGCAAATCTTTCCTTAAATGTCACTCTCGCGGTAGTAGGTCACGTACTGATGTTAAAATATTATGAATGTAAGTAAATTGCATCGCGCGCGTGCGACACGGAGTACCTAAATCGCCGCGTGCGCAAAACAGCAAATGTAGGGTGAAACCATACATATTGGAGTAAATGACTATTAAGAGAAGATCTGCCAGTACAAAGCAAATAAAACATTATTCAACTAAATATAGATATCTCTAATGTCATCTTTGACGTTTCCTAACGGCAATGATAGTCTAGTGCAGTTTGGTAGGCTTCCAGAGATGACGTTTAATTGTTCCACCAATTTCACAGGGGTGAGTAAATGTACATCCATATGTCGTTTATTCACATTAGTGAGTGTATCAAAAAGCAATTCTTGCATTTCTTTCAAGTTTTTGAACTGTAGGTAAGTTAGACAGAGATGCTGAATTGAAGTAGCTAGTTGCCATGAGGATTTCCATAGTAGACTCAACCTTAGCTAGATTGAAGTTAGTTTCGTTCACAAAGTTGTCGACCATGTTGAGTTGTCGGTGAATGTTTTCTTCAGTTTTCTTTAGCATCTTGTTCTCCAGCTCCACAATAGAAGTTTGATTTTTCATCAGTCCAAGTAAGTAGTTCTCGTTCTTCTGAATAGCCTTTATGTCTTGATGGTATTTGTCGGCGAATTCTTGGTCAAGAACACCGAACAGGCTGTTTGCAATGAAGCCGACCCCGTTGATCAATCCTCTCTTCCTGCGATTGCCTAGCTGTTGGTGAGGGGCCAGTAAGATGTTGTTGTAGTGATTTTTCGCGTGCGCAAAACAGCAAATGTAGGGTGAAACCATACAGGTCTAGTTAGATATTTAGAGCTTTCTTTCGAAAATTTCCTATTCAAGCAAAGCCGCGGGAAAGAACTATACTTATTGATCCATAAAAATAAGATTTTCCTCCGCTTTCACAGCGCTGTGGACATTCAGCAGCCGTGGAAGTCTATCAATTCTGAAAGAAAATTCAATTATAATTTTATTTCAAGAAAGTATCGGTCCGAAGTTCACAAGAGAAGAGTGCGCGAGCCGGCTGCAGCGGCCTGTGGAGGGTAGGCGAGGGAAGGACCACGAACAGATAGATCATCGCAGGTTGACTACTTGGAGGGATCAATCGTTCCCCCACACGTCACCGTCACGCGGAGACAGCGCGGAGTGGTTGTGTCTCGACGATTTCATTTGCCGCAAGCGAGTGGCGCCGCTCGGCTCAGCCTCTCAGATATAAAACGATTCTCAAACAATCCGTCCTCGTTTTCTCGGTGTAATAGAAAAATATCGCCGCAGACAATAAATCCCCTTTGCGTATAAAAAGTGAGCGGGGAATATCGCAGCAAAACGTTGGAGAGAAACTATGCATGCCGACGCTCACAGCGGAGTATCGGGGAGCATCGTGTCCGCCGAGGCGGGGCGAGGCGAGGCGAGGCGAGTTACTGGCGGAAATGTTTTTGTTCTGAGGCAATATTTGACCGCGGCCTCCGGCGAGCGGTGTGTTCGCAGCGGCCGAGTGTGCGCCCGAGCGATAACGTGCCGTGTGTGGGCGAGATAAAGTTTATATATGCTCAGGGGCGTGTGTCTCGGCGAGGCACGTCCTGGACAGAAGTTGTTGTGGGACGTGAGGAGCCGACGCCGGCTCCAATAACTAGTTTTCAATTAAATTTACAGCGAGTGAAAAGAACTCGCTAAATGTAGAGGAGGAGAGCCGGCGCGCACGTGACGCGCAGCGCACGGCGCGGGCGGGAGCTGCGGGGCGGAAACTTATACTACTCTAGAAACTTATGTATGTGCCAAAACCTACCTATTTCTGTTTTATATGGTTTTGTTGCGTAGTAAGTAAAACTTCCGTAGTTATCCGTGGATAAAGTGATTGGTTGTACAGTTAGACACACATGGAATACGTACAATATACAGGGTTATTAGTTGTTTGACCTGTTCCTGCTAGGAAGTTGTGGAAGTTAAATAAGACCGTAATCTTCTAATGCGAAAGTTTACCATTTCGGATAAAAAAAACATTAAAGTATTTTAAATTTGAGTTAAAAAAACTGTTGGTTATTATAAGCAAATTTTAATTTGTGTTTTATTTAAAAGATGTCTTATCAAGCATTCTTCAACAACACAAAAACTACAAGTGTATTTCCCTATTAGGAAATAATAACTAGACCGAAATATCATTAATTTTTGTTATATTTTCTAATGAGGTCCAAATAAATGTCAATTAAAAAAAAAGCGCACACACTTGGCAGATTATTTTAAGAACATGTACATTCTTTCAGCTTTTTTAAAACAAGGAATTAGTAACCTTAACGTTTCATTGTTAGTTCTGCTACGTTTGATGGGTGCCATAAACCCACTTTACGTAAACAATCAAATCTCTAAAGTGTTCAGTAAGCATAGTTAACTAGGTACCAGCTTTCCACGAAGCGAATATCTCATCGAATGAATAATACCAGGCTCATATATGTATTATCATAAAACTAGAAAATAGTATATCCTTCTTCGAAATACGTATCTCCGATACGATACGAGCACTGCGCTGTTCCGTTAGGATATATTTAGTATTGCACGAGTACCGCCCCCGCCCCCGCTCCCCTCCCGTGCTGCGGGGGTGGCAGCGTGCACTCGTGTCATTTCCCAAGGGCGTGGGGGGACGTCATCGATGACGTCATGCCTAGCTCTCACCTCCGGCACGTGGAACGTGTCCTAGGCAGTTGCGGGGACAAGAGTGACCATGGTCCGATCACTAAAAGGCTCGAATCTTCCATTCTGGGTCAAATATTTCGATCGCTCCTAATTACTAAGATATCGGAACCCCGTGCTCCGGTAACGCCTCGGCTTTTGATTCGTGTGCGCCGCAACCACTTCTGAGACACGAAAGGGAAGTCTTCATTCGGCTTCATACACGACATTGAGATCGTCAAATAAACTTGCAAGGTCTTGTCTAGCTATGAAATGTATCTCATGATCTGATCTGTCGTAGTGCGCTTGCGTCCTTGGCTCCAATTAAATTCCCTTTACGGCGCCCTCAAAAATAGCCATATAAAATGTAAGAGCGCCTGCGTTAGTACTGCGGCCGTGACTGTGGGCAGGACCGTCGGCGCGGGCGGTCGGCGCGCGAGTGTAGGCAGAGCGGGCTAACGGCTTATTTACAAATCAAATTGTACATAAGTATACGAATGAATGAATGAACTCTTTATTGCACTACAAACTATTCAATAACACCTTATATCTAAACATTACGTATTAAAAGTATAATAGGCGGCCTTATCGCTGACAGCGATTTCTCCAAGGCAACCTAGCAATCAATAACATTGATCAGTTTGTACACTCTAAACATGTCTACTGTTTTGTGCCAAAGCTTTAACATAGGTCATGTTAAAGCTAGCTACCTAGACATAGGTAACATTAACATAATCGAAGACTCGACCTGATCTGATTTGAGATCGTTTGATTACATTGAAAACTTTATGTATATTATGTAAAGTTACCGGTAACTTTACTTTATTCACATACGAGCGAACCCAAAAACTGTTGCGCCCTGACAGAGCTTGTACGCATGGTGTCCCGCTAGCACACTACACGTAACCAATTACCTGTATCAAGTCACAATACATGATATTATTATGATTGAATAATCTGCAGTTCAACATACGAGACCATGGCCTCTGACGCATCACTAGCTGCGTTAATACATTTAATGTGTTCATAATTATAAACCTACGTCACAAGTACTCATTAGTAATGCAGCTGTACTCGGGGGCTGAAGCGAGTGATTAAACGGCGCGGTGAGATTGAACTGAGCACAAACTGATTGGAGTCAGTACGCAGGCAGGAGCGGGGGTCCCGCGGGGGGTCTCGGAGAGTCGGTCCCGCCGTGTGAGTACTGGACCGATGCAACTGGGGAGGCGACCTTATTAGAATATCACAAGAATTCAGAAATGGTGTCGAGCTCGAGCCGTACCGGAGCACTGCAGTTAGTCTCACAAACGAGTTTCCGCATCCTGTGAACAGGTGCTATGTATCGGGACCGAGGTAATGCTTATGATTTTTTTTAATCACCTAAAATTCTGCTTTTAATCGTAATATCAAGATAATTATCTCGATATAGGTATCTTAATATGCCTATTTACACATGGTCAAGAAAATAAAAAGGTAGTCCTTGTTTGTATTTGCTTTAATTATTTATTTAGTCTTAAACGATATCTTTAACATAAGTACAATGTAAATAGAGGTAAATGTAACCTAAAATTCCCATCCCTCCCGCAAAAATAATGTCGTTCCCAATACACATGTTTATGTATAACTCAAGTAAAGCGGACAATTCGTATCGTACGGCAATGGTAATGAGTGACGATCAGTGCTACGAGCCACTCGTAGCGGTTGGCCTACGCCGTAGCTGTGGCTACGCCGTAGCGATTAGCCTACGCCGTAGGACCGATAGTTCTACGACACTAGTATTTCTACATTATAATATACAGAGTTATTAGTAATTCGACGTATTCCCGTTAGGAGGTGATAGGGGTGACTATTTGCAATAATTTTTATCCCCATGTGCATCATGCAAAAGTGAACCATTTTTAAGTTATCATGATTTTTAGCTTTTTTCAAAATAAGTCAAAAGTGCAACATCAAAAATGTATTTAAAAAAAACTGTCTATTTAAATATATATTTTTCTTCTGATTTATAAAAACGAATAAACACTGGTTATTTATATTGATAAATAACCAGTGTTTATTCGTTTTTTTTTTGGTTTTAATATTGATTAAAACAACAATTATCGCTCCAAATTTCAAAATGCGAGATGAAAAACGATATTATTTCATTATTCATTGAGATTTTTTTCCACTAAAATGCCTTAAAAACTAAAAAAAACGTTATGAAACTTGACTTGCAGATTATTTTAAAAACATAACAGTTTTCTTAGCTCTCCAATGATGCATAACAACTATGAACTTATTTGAAAGAAACTGAAAAAAACTTCGTTACAAAGGAAGCAGGCGGAAATTCGTATACGAACTAAACCTAAGGTCGTTCTATAAAATTTCTATAAAACTGACTTAAAACAATACCCAATGTAAATAAAACGAAAAATACATATTTAAAATAAAATTTAGAACAGTTAAGTAGTAACAACATTAAACAAAGTTAATAATACCTCTAAGTAACAAATAGGACATTTTGTAATTTAGCCTAATTAAAGTTTCTTGCTCGAAGTGAAACGCAATAGGGGGCGTTTATTATTCTTGTTTTAAGCTATTCCGCGGAAGAACACAAAACAAGAATTATAAACGCATCATATGCGATGCGAAATTTGACTACTTCGGTAGTTACATAAGTCACAACTCAGAAAAATAATATAATGCTACTTTGCGAACGCAATAGGGGAAGTTAAGAACTTTAATTAGGCTAAATTACAAAATGTCTTGATTATTACTTATTATTTTGTTTATTGTTGTTACTACTTTACTGTTCCAAATTTTATTTTAAATATGTATCTTTCTACTTTACTTAACTTTTATTAGGCTAAATTACAAAATGTCTTGATTGTTACTTATTATTAATTTTGTTTATTGTTGTTACTACTTAACTATTGCTAAATTTTATTTTAAATATGTATTTTTAGTTTTATTAACATTGGGTATTGTTTTAAGTTAGTTTTATAGAAATTTTATAGAATGACCTTAGGTTTAGTTCGTATACGAATTTCCGCCTGCTTCCTTTGTAACGATGTTTTTTTCAGTTTCTTTGAAATAAGTTCATAGTTGTTATGCATTATTGGAGAGCTGAGAAAACCGTTATGTTATTAAAATAATCTGCAAGCCAAGTTTCAAAACGTTATTTTTAGTTTTTAAGGCATTTTAGTGGAAAAAAATCTCAATGAATAATGAAATAATATCGTTTTTCATCTCGCATTTTTAAATTTGGAGCGATAATTGTTGTTTTAATATTGATAAATAATCAGTGTTTATTCGTTTTTATAAATCAGAAGAAAAAAATAGATTTAAATAGACAGTTTTTTTGAAATAAATTTTTGATGTTGCACTTTTGACTTATTTTACAAAAAGCTAAAAATCTTGATAACTTAAAAATGGTTCACTTTTGCACGAAACACATAGGGATGAAAATTATCGCAAATAGTCACCCCTATCACCTCCTAACGGGAATACGTCAAATTACCAATAACCCTGTATACTATCTTTGGAATGCTACGAAAGCATCCAGGCACGGGGTCGGAAAGTGCCGCGTGCAGCGGGGCGCCCAGCGACGTGAAGGCGGCCTCGCACGCGCCCCCGCACACCGCCATTAGCAAAACAACCGTTTGAATATTTCATACAGTGCTTTAGTTTGGCAATTAGATATACCCAAATTAGCTATTAACGTTGCCCCTTCGCCGTTATTTATTGGAGCGTTTCAGTGTGTAGACATTTCTGTGGGTATTTTGATATTAATCTCGGCTTTATTGCCCTCCATCACGGCACGCTCTAATATTTGGACAGCGAGAAATTATTTCTGTGTTTCGAATATTACAGGCTGAAAGAAATGCTGAAAACTTTTATTTCCACTAATGACATTTCATGATTAAGTATTCTAGATTGTTGACCTGATAATTGTGGCTGGAGTTTAGTTAGTTTTGTAAAAACGATGTTTGTTTGGAAGTGGTGGCCGAGTCGCGGTGCCGCTCGGGCCTGAGGAGTCCTACGAGGCGCGCTCAGCTCGTCTGATACCAATGAACTTTACTCGACTAATTATCTTCAGAATTCCCAGCTGCATCACCAAGACTAACTAAATACCTATTACGCCTAACGAGATCGGACCTACGAGTCCTAGTGGGGACACTCACAGGACACTGCCCACTAAACAAACACCTCTTCACCATCGAAGCAACGGACAGCCCTCTCTGCAGAGGATGCCTGAGCGACGAAGAATCAGCTGCCCACGTAGTCCTGGAATGCGAGGGAGTAACAGCGCAACGACTAGAAATCCTCGACCTCCCGAGGTCACTCCGCGAAGCCTGTGAAGATCCCAGGAGTATTCTGCGCTTCTGGACGGAGTTAGTTTAAAAATAATTTTACTTAGTTTATCATTCATAAAAATCTTTTACCTAAGATTTGCCGAAATAGCAAATTAGGGTTTTTTCGACAGGCATCTGTTATATAAAGAGCAGTCGGAATGTTAGGCAGGCTTCATTAGTTCGGATCATTTGATTGTTCAAAGTCCTTTGTGAGTGAGCACGGCGTGTGTAACGCCTGTGCCCGGCGTCTGGCGCTGTCCTACATTATAAGTTGATGTAAGAGATGGGATCTCTTTACTGCGTCCATTGAATAGAGCTCTCCGCCTTCCATGAAATACGGACCCGCCGAGAGCCGCGCGCCCGACTGTATGTATGTGTGGATGGATGTAGGAGCTGGAAGGATGTACTACGAGGTTATTTTTAACATTGTCTGACAATATGGATTCTGTTTTCCCGGCTTCGCACGGGTATTTATTATTTTTATTATTCATAATTTATTTGCGGCCGTTTATTTCTTAGCATTGACTTCCCGTACTCATACACCGGTGACGCCTATGTCACATAGTTACAGTTCGCCGAGTGTGAGCCACGCGACTTTTTTCTAATACTTACATTTTTGAACTCGTGATATCTTTCGAATGAAATATCCAAATTGAATAATTCAAAAAAATATATTAAGGTATAGAAGCGGTCTTGAATATAAAGTAATTTATTTTGATAAGGATTAATACCACGGTTCAAATAAAGAGCCTTTTCTAGCGGCGGCATTTAAAAAAAAAACACTTATTGTGACGTCACTATAATAGTTACATATGTATATGCTGGCCCGATATGTTTTGTAGACAATGATGTGTACTTTAAAAATGTAGTACATTATTTTGTTCTATCAACAGCAGTTTTCGCAGCGCACGCGATGTATTTTTAAGGTAATTTTCCTTCATCTTGGGTTACATTATTGGAGTAATTTAGTAAGGATCCCTATTTTTGAAATTATATTATAGCCTATGTTACCGGGGATAGTGTAGCTTCCCAACGGTGAAAGAAATTTTCAAATCGGTCCAGTAGTTTCGGAGCCTATTCAATACAAATAAACAAATCAAATAAAATCTTTCCTCTTTATAATATTAGTATAGACAAGGTATGTACCATTCAGAGAGTCGTGGTCCGTTGCAAGTTTTAGTGTTGGCAGGACGATCGGGTATTCGTAGCCAACATGTCTGTCTGTGCTATACTATAACACGTAAGACGAGGCTTTGACTGGATACAACTCCTATAGTCTCCAACCACTAGTATCTTGGAAGCCGCCGCGTCAAGCCGCTGCCTGCAGGTCCGGGAGGAGTAGAGGATGGTGGTGTGACTATGTGCTTGTGTTGTTCCAGGAGGCGCGCTATGCGTCCGCGGCTGTAGGCGCGCGCAGCACGGGGCACGCCGCACGACGCGCGCAGCACTACGCACGCCGCACGGCGCGCGCCGCGGCGATGTGCGCGTGCGCGTGGCGGCTGCACGGCTTCACCGTCGCGCTCTTCATCGCCGCGCATCTCATCAAAGGTCGGTACCTACTCCTACCACACAAGAACAAAGCTGAGTACACTTTATGGATATGTTATCCCCTTGTCAACATTTAACCAGGTTTTAGGTTTATATCTACCTTGATTTGAGTTTTCAGCTATTCATTATTATGTGAATTTCACGTATGAAAAGAATGTGTCCCCCCGCGCGCTGCCCCCCGCGCGCTGCTCCCCGCGCGCTGCCCCCCGCGCGCTGCTCCCCGCGCGCTGCTTCCCGCACGCAGCGCGTTATTCCTTACATCTCACTATCCCGCTGTTGAATACTTACTAAACGATTACCTTTGTATTGTTCGCAAACTCGTGGTCGGTTGAGTGCAACCGATGCGACGTGGCGGCGGTGGCGGCGCGGCAAACAACCGGGCGAGTGGCGCCCACCGACAAACAGTGCGCCGAGGTGCGATCCAGTTTGCACAACTAGTTACCGGCTAATGGGTGTCTAGTGAAGTGACGTCCCCCGCCCCGCCCCGTGCCGCCCCTCACATCAATTCCGTGCAAACTTTGTATTCGTTCGTTAACTTGTCGCCGGAATCATAAACAACTTTAATGGGAATAAAATTAAAAGTTGTCCGTCACGGTGACGACACACCCCTCGGGATCGGTTCTGCATCGCGCGTTCCACTTACTGACGCCTTTCTGAGGGAACTCTATTATACTAGTGTAGTGTTTGACCGCAGCTATTACTGTCTGGCAACTCGCACGAACAGGCGCCTACACTGATACTGCCAGCTAGAACTCGTCGAGTGGGCAGGCAAGCTGAATGCACGTTAGTGTTACGTAAGAATTATGAGTATAAATATTGCGGGCGCAGCGCAACAAATCAAGCTCGGTGCAGTAGCGCCGCGGCGCTATTTGCGCAGCGTCCTACCGCCACTAAACTACGCTGTGACATTAATGTTAGTATACTCCCCGCTATCTGCGCCGCGGCACTCTCGCATCCATTGTGACATTATCCTTACAGTTAGCTGCCAAGGAGCAGACTCATCTAACCGCTAAATAAGAAGTAAGGTTCTTAAATAAACGTCTCAGTCTGCCATTCGTTTCCTCGAGACTGCTACACAAAATATATATCAATTTATTGTGACACAAGCATATGCTCAGGTTGAAATGATTATAAGGTATTTCCCGATATCAATGCAAGTTCTTGTCGCCGACGGGACCGCAGTGGATCCTACGTTGTAATGAATCCGATGGGATAGTGTACGCTGCGCGCGCTGCCGTCTCGGACGGATCCGACGGGCAGGTCGAGGAGACAGGAGCGTTCAATCGAATAAAGCAAACCTCACGCGATCCCGCGGGCACGACCACAACATTCATTTTAAACAAAAAACAAAAGTATTTTGCAGAAGAACAAAGTAGGAGGCTTCCGGAATCAAAAACTTTTACAATGCCTTCGTAAAAATTATAACGCTTGTTTTGTGAACGCCTCCCTTCATGGAACTTTCCTTATTTGCTTCCAGCGACTTTTGAATAAACAGCCCTTTCCGACCCCCGCGAGGGGGGCAGATGAAGGAACGGGGAGACACGCGGGGGGGAGGGGGGGGGAGCGACAGATATCCGACAGTATATCTGGCAGCCAACAAACTTGCGCTAACCTAACCGACTTCATGATAATAACGAGTCCCGCTCGTCAACCGTGTGCCTGCTATCCTCCGAGTGCTGCGGGCAGCCCGGGCCGGCGGCGCCCCGGTCCGTCGGCCGCGGATTCCGTCTCGCCACGGTACCCTAAACTCGAGCAAGTCCTCCGCCGCCGTCGCTAATCAGCATTATGCTGCGAAGTAATCGCAACAATATCAATTTGGAAAGTTTTCTTCATAAGCGCCTTCAATTTGGAAGAATTACTGAAAGTTCAAGTTTTTCGATTGTTCGCGTAATTTATACGCCTGTTGGGCAATCCGGCCCTTCCGTTATTGAGCCCTTTCTTTGTGAGCGCGGACGAGTGCTACGATCAAATGAAAAATGTTAAGGGCTCTTTTGACTTATTCCAGCGTTTCGATAGGAATTCCAATAAGTAGGGACCGCGCGCTCGGTCATACGACCGGCCGCACACTCCTAGAGCAGGCGGGCTTAGGATGGCGCGTTGTAACTCTTTAAACCCATTTCTCCTGATTTTGACCGCAACCGATAGAATCATATGAATGATTTATTTGCCCTTCCTGTTGGTTCCGTTGCATATAACTTGATGACATTTCAATTAAATAAACCACATTCGCCGTCAGTTACATTTGTAGTAAACAAAACAATCCAGTGATTTCGCGCTTCTACAATCTTTTTGTTGTATAGGTACGTTACTTACGCTCAACGCAAAGTACGTACGCATCCTACCGCGGAGGAGTCCGCACCACCTGCACCACCTGCACCACCTGCTACCGCCCGGGAGCTGACAGGAACCCGCGCCAAGGAACTCTCCAAACTTATAATGCTTCGACAATTCTTTTGTTTTAAAATTTGAGATGTCATTTGGAAAAGTTGGAAGAAACGGAAACTCGACAATTTTATTCTCTTTGTGCGGAGCCCGGATTCAGAGCGAGCGCCCCGGAGCTCGGCGGGGCTCGCCGGGGGCCGCCTGTCGCAGACTACTTTTAATTTGCAATCGAATCGAAACGAATTTGGCGCGAGAGAGTTGCGGATTTATCCTCCTAATTTAAAAGTTTAAATTGAATCGTGAAATAACACCGATGCAATAAGCTATTAGCTTTAATGAAACATAGCGGATGATCAGCAATTAGCAATAATTGAATGCGTTGTGGTAGCGTGCGCGGGGCGCGGGGCAGGGGGCTCGTACTGCCCGCGCCCCGCACGTCGCGCCCCGCACCCTCTATGTACGGCACTGTATCTAATATATCGTCGTTTTGTATGCAGATTACGTTTTTATGAGGTGCCTAACGAGCGCCGCGCTGCGCAGCCAGCGGGGCCGCGCTGACCGCCTGCCCGCGCCCCGTCGCGCCCCGTCACGCCACCCAAGCTCTTCCATACTATAGTCAAAAATGGATTCTTAACAACAACCGTCTAAGAGCAAGTTGTTCGTACACGGATGATCATCCATCTAATCAATGTTTAAACATTATGACATAGAGAAGACCAGCAGGCGCGGCGGCGCGGCGGCGCGGCGGCGCGGCGGCGCGGCGGCGGCAGGCTTGCACCACGGGGCGGCGACGCATAAGGAAGACGGTCGCGTCCGTCGTCATCACGCACGTCCGATATGCCCAGTCTGTATGTCCTCGCCCGATGTCCGGCGCGGCGGCGGCGGCGGCGCGGCGGCGGCGCGGCGGCGGCGCGGCGGCGGCAGGCTTGCACCACGGGGCGGCGACGCATAAGGAAGACGGTCGCGTCCGTCGTCATCACGCACGTCCGATATGTCCAGTCTGTATGTCCTCGCCCGATGTCCGGCGCGGCGGCTGCAGGCTTGCACCACGGGGCGGCGACGCATAAGGAAGACGGTCGCGTCCGTCGTCATCACGCACGTCCGATATGTCCAGTCTGTATGTCCTCGCCCGATGTCCGGCGCGGCGGCGGCAGGCTTGCACCACGGGGCGGCGACGCATAAGGAAGACGGTCGCGTCCGTCGTCATCACGCACGTCCGATATGTCCAGTCTGTATGTCCTCGCCCGATGTCCGGCGCAGGGGCGCAGGGCGACCCGTCACATGAGATGCGCCAGGAGGAAGGACGTGATGAAAGAAACCATTGGGATAAAGTACAACACCATCCTGTGTAATTCCAAGGGCTTATTGGATGATCGTCGCGTTCGATGGCGCACACCTGATCATCTGAAACAACACTTTTATACCAACAATGCCAAAAACACTAGCCTTTTGTACAGTTCTATGCTTGCACTATTACGCTGACTGTACGCGGTACAGTCGCCGC
Source organism: Eupithecia dodoneata (assembly GCA_947044415.1). Lineage (NCBI taxonomy): Eukaryota > Metazoa > Arthropoda > Insecta > Lepidoptera > Geometridae > Eupithecia > Eupithecia dodoneata. The sequence goes on from OX345671.1 coordinate 11,852,769, forward strand.
CGTTCTCTGATTGTTCAAGTGTTCGGTAAGTAAGATCACCACCGCCGCGCGCCGCCGGTTCATTCCGGTTTTCGTGCTCATTCCATTTCAAATTAAAACGCCGCCGCGTGCCGCGCGGTACCCACATTTAGCAAGAATTTACGAGTTAGTGGCACCGCAAAAAGTTTAACTAGGATTTGAAATAGTTAATTTGCCAGACTTTAAATTAGTTTGTAAGTTTATTTCGGTCAAACGACAGTTGTGCCTTTCTTGTGATCTCTAAGTGAGCTCTAAGGTTTCATGACCCAACCTCAAGCCGACTAGACAAGCAGTGTGCAAGAGGGTGTACATTAGTACCAGCAAAACCTGTTATGTCTGTCCCTCACACGGGGCGGCGGCGGCGCGGGCGGCTGGAACTAAACGCACAGTATCAGCTTCGTGCGCGCTCGGTAGCGCTGAGATGAACGCCTTTTTATGCCGGAAATCTAAGCCAGGTTTCTTGCACATTCTACCCAATCTATTTTTACCTGATGACAAAAATAATAAATAAATTAAACTAAAATACAAAAGAATCTTTACAACTTACTGGAATATTTAGTAAAACCTAACTTATAGCAACAACTCCTTGGTCACGTAGACTTGTGAGAAGACAAACATACAATGTTTGATCAAGTTCCTGGAGAACTACTTTTTCCTTGTTTTGTTTGTCGTTGTTCTATTATACATCCTGTATCATTTTATACAATATTGTCAGCATTTGTTATTCGAATAGAGAGGGATACCTGCGTAGCGTCGTTCATTGTGTAGCCTGTCACGTGTGCCATTAAAACGGCTTACTCGAGCTTTTATAAGGTGTTATACTGAAATATCACAATTTACATTATTGATTATAGGTTTTATACGTCGGATAGGTGTATCTAAGTGTAGCAACAGATCCAGATTGGCGGGCTGCCAATCATTGTGTTCCAAGAATCTGTCGCGACAGTAGCCCACTAACCCAGTTATGAGCACCTAGCTCCGCCGCGCGCCGCGCTGAGAGCCTCGCAGCACCGAGCGCCGCCGGGCCGAGGCTTCACCATATCACACCGCTTATACGTTATTATTCCGTATTTTGTATCAGATACATATACATAGTATACACCAAGACTCGGTCAGCTTTCTACAAAACAATGTCCTCGAATAATGAACTGTTGTGTTGGCGGTGATCCGATCGAGCGGTACATTAGTGTACCTGCCGCTGAGCCCACGCTTCCCCCGGCTCGAGCGGCGCGGGCGCGGGCGCGGGTGGCGCACGGGGCAAGCAGCTCGATAGACGCGTCACTCACACGAAATCTGTTCACAATCACCCAGACACAACAGCACACACTTAAGTGTATCTTTCTGGTAATTCAAATTATATCAATATAACAAATACGCACCATTCAAGCGACGGGCAGGTTTACAAATCAAAACAGGAAAAAGGACACTCGATAAGCTGCTAGTTAGAATACATAACGAACTCTCATGACACTAGAAAGAAAGAAAGAAAGAAAATACATTTATTTGACACCATACATAACACATAACACGACACATTACATGGTAAGAAAATAATAAAAACAAGAAAAAAACATTACAAGGAAAATATAAGATATACAGAATAGAGCAAATACGTGTTACATAAGGGGCCAAAAAGGTCCCTGTCTCACCATTCACACTACTCCTCGGGCGCGGGGTGCGCGGACCCCGCGTCGGGGGTTGAGGACGAGAAGGAACGTCGTTGATGACTCTGATTTGGACGAGAGTTTCACCTCCATGAGTATCGCATCAGTGGAGAGGCGCACTGCTGGGGATTAGTTCCACACACAGGGTGATTGCCGGTGAAGGCGCGGTGAGACGCACTGCTTAGGGCAGCCCCGGGGCGTCGAGGCCGCTGACTCCGCATATTACGTACTAAATCAATGATTAGACTACTTTAGACGTATCGAATTGCATTGCTCGCTATATTCTACTGCTGTTTCGGATTCGTAATCTGACCGAGCAATGTACGCAGATAAGAACTCTACCGCTACGAGCTGAAGGTACTCGACTGTATGTCGTGATCGCTATGCCGGTCGTTAGTGGCATAGTGGCGCCGTTCGTTGGTGCGAGTTGCCATACTGCATGTCCAACTTCCGACCCTAACTTTGTGCGTCACAATAAACGTCTGCATGTTTCTCACTATACTACTAACATTAGCCCTAACTTCGGTCAAGCATTATTGCCTCGCCCGCGTCGCAGCTGCCAACTAAACACAACTTTATGCGCGCGAGATAAGGTGGGTTTCAGCACGATATCTGTACGCTTATCGTTGAAATATGCTAAGTGTGGGCGATAGCGCCGCGCATAGCCCGCGCTCGTAAACCGCCGCTGCACCATACATTACATTACACGAGGCCTCTCCCCACACAACTACATCCACTAGGTCTAGGGATGATCCAAGGGTCCCCTGCAGGACCTACGCTTTCGAACATTCATTAAACATTCGAGGTAATGAAAACCTCCTCACGGGACCCGCTGCCCGCACCGACTCCTCGCTCGACTCATCCTGTGAGTCGTTAGGGATGCAAATTGTTTTCAGCGTACAAAGTGGTCAAAGTGGTCGGACTCATGAATTTGGCGTCCTATGATTTTACATAATTCATCCGGTTATTCTTCCGTCCCACGAAGTTTCCTCCGGCAATAGTTTACTCTCTGATGTGATCAGATCACTCCTACAGGTACGTGGGACGAACTCATTGTAACTAGGTCGCGTCGGGAGCCCGCCTCGGTGTGCTCGGTCAGTGTCGGTGACTTATAAACAAGGTGTAAGCATTTTGTTGTTTCGAGGTACCTCCCTACTGGGGTCACATCAAGTGTAGCTGTGATGAATGCAGCGAGTCGCGTGGGCACGAGCGCCGCACACTTCCATCCCCGCCGTCCGAAACAAGCGGCGCCGCTGTCTTCCTTACTGCTGTGACTCTGTCGGAGTGTACCTGGTGCTCTGTGATCTGTTTCAGTAATATTTACAGTAAAGGTTTGTTTCCAGTGCTTCAGTAGCACACCAATAATAACGTTATGTCCACTGTAGCTAGAGTTGGTTTCGCTCGCACGCCGGCGTCGGCGGCGGCGGCGCGACGCGGCGCGGCGGGGCCGGGCGGGCGGCGAAAGATGGCTATTTGTTTTCGTTACGAACAATGACAAATTTAGTTTTTAAATTGAACTATCAGAACTCACAGTTAGTTGTAATTCAATTCCTTATTGTGTCGGCAACAAAGCGCGCGGCGCGCGGTGTGTTCACACCGCGATGCCTACGTATATCGAACATGATGGATGCTGTTTGCTTTTAGTTGAAACTAAATCCCTTTAGTTTCAATCAATCGTTTACTCCCGTAAACGATTAATTCATTCGTTTCATTGTAACGTGATGCGATCCATGCAATGAGAGAGATTCCATACTGGAAGTTTCTAGATCGTTCATGAGAGGGGGGCGGCGCGCTGGTGCGGGGGAGCGGAGGAGGAGGCCATTAAGCCACATTCTCTGTCACTTTGATACGTCTACGATAAGTGGACTTGCGAGGCTGCGTCAAGTCCACTTGCTTTCCTTTGTCAGGATACCCACGCTTATTTACATTAAAATAATTTCTTTTATTTATCACTCTCGTCCATAATTTGAATTATTTACTAATTTTTAGTTCGGTTTATTTATAAAAGCGTCAAGTAGAGTCAACCTCAACAGGGTCTTCTTTCCCCGCTGATTCTCCCAAGCCCGTCCCTTGGCTGTGGTTTCGCTAGATAGTAGATAGCCGCAGCCTTTACACGTCAGCGGCATAAAGCACGTCTGAGGGCTTCGTATTGTGCTCCACTCGCGCGACAAACGTCATCACAAACAAATACCGATCCATTATTATATTTTATTTTGTGAACACAACAGATGTCACCGCGGGAGAAGCTAAATAACCTGAACAGTAGCGCAAGTATATGCGCGGGAGGGGGGTGCGGGGTGCAGCGGGGTGCTCATATTATATTAGCCCACAATTAAATGTACCCTATGCTATAAGTTTCTTGCTTCTAATACCTAAAGAGTTTTGTATTTTGTATACAATGTAAGAAGCAGAGTCGACCGCGTGAGCTGTGGCAGGCGTCGACGATGGAGCCCATGCTTCATTGTGATGTTCGTTTTATTTTGTTACCTAAGATGTCCAAAGGGTACTTATTATATCCAAAATACGTGTCTGTCGCCTTCTGTCTCCATCATCAGACTAGCTCGATGGCACCACATTGCATTGTCACCGATCTTATTTATTATTTACTATCTGAGTCCCGCGGGTTCACTCTCGTGGGAATCTATGTTTCAAATCGTTTATAAAACTTTCTCTTGAATCACTCTTTCTATTAAAAAAAACTGCATCTAAAACCGTTGCGTAGTCTTAAAGATGTAAGCATACATAGGGACAGACAGACAGCGGGAAGCGACTTTGTTTTATACACTTTAGTGATGTGACGTGCCGAGTCAAATCACATTATATTGTTGTTTTTATTAATTTAGTACTGCATGTGCAGTGCAAGTTTTCTCCTTCTGTGGGTGCTCCAGCCGTCCCACAATCTCTCTGCTCGCTTTACTCTCCCTAATGCTCATCTCTCATCTGCACCTCCCCTCAGCAGGCGGCGCGTGTCCAGCCAGGTGTCCCGTGGACAGCAGAGGAGGCAGAGGCCGGCGCCACTCATTATAGGCACACATCTTCATTACAGATTGCATTCGTGTGGTTGGTGACGCGTTGTAGGCTGTAGGGTAGTTATATATTATCATTTGAGGCGCGAATCGCATTTTCTCAGCCACCGAAGATTTAAATCGTTGGATGCCCTGAGTCCAAAACCTGTAGCTTTGTCTTTGAATGTGTGCGTCACAAATGCCAGTTACGAGTAGTTAAAAATTGTGTTATTGCCAATAGACCTACTTATTATTATTACCATTATGTGTGCAATTATACTGCACATACTTTCGTGAACAATGTGACACACTGAGTTCAAGTCAGTGAGCTCACTTACGCCGCGTGGCAACAAGGACGCGCAGTCTGACCACAGTAAGGGCACACCTAAGACACCTAACGATTTAAATCTTTGGCAGCCATGACGTGACGCGCGGAGGCCGACACACGCAACACCTGCCGGCGGAACAGAAACAATTCCCCATTTGTTCCGGGCGTGTTCCCAAACGCTACAAGGGGTTAAAAAGACATTAAGGTGATTCCGCACCTGAATAAAATATAACACAAGTGTGCAGCGCAGACGCCAACTGAAATTAATGGGCTATTAAGAGCAATATATCTGCGGATCCCTAACGGAGCGACATTCGGGCTCGTGACCCCGAATTTTATGAACTTATTATTCATCGGCTCGTTCTTGTCTGTCGGAGCGCCGCCGCCGCCGCCCGCGGCTCGGACACCTAGCACGGTTACTACATTAATATAATATGGGCGCTGGTTTATTCATATAATTTAGTGGAGTCGGTCCGACAGAATGAATAAGGAATTGTAACGAGCGCGAGATAAATAAACGCGCCGTGTCCTTGGCGGAGGCGGAGGCGGAGGCGGGGGCGAAGGCGAGAGCGGGGGCGGGGCCGGAGGCGTAGGCGGGAGCGGAGGCGGAGGCTCTACTAACTAACAATTGTAAAAGGATAGTTCTATTAAGAAATGTTAGTAGTTGTAGTTTCAATAATAAATTTTTCTTGTTCTTGGATATCCTCTGGTTCAGTTTTTTTGCTAAATACCTTAGTATTGGATGTATGTATGTATTGTATTGTACTACTGATCAAGTTAGTTCCTCGCTCGCATTGAGTACATTACTTGAAGCGCTGCCCATAAAGCTATCGGAGCGATCCATCTGACAGTTGATAATTAAAAAGCTCGGCGGCCTAACGTTTATTGAAGCATTAATGGGTTTCTTGCAATCAGCGGTATCGCCTATCGCTGCATCGGCCGTAACTCAGGAGGGCGTCGCGGGGCAGGGTATCGCGGGGGGGGGGCACAGCATCCTGGGCCGGTGGAGGCGTTACCGAATAATCATCTTTTATTTTTCTGCTGTACTAGAGATACATAGAAAAAGTTGATGATGCAACAAGGCTAAGCCACTCTCGATTATTTGCGTATTAAGATAACTTTAAGTGACTTTTACGCAATATGTACAGTACACTCTTTGTAAAGGGTGAACACCGCCTGAACACCAGGTGTCGTTCGGAAGTACGTTGAAAGAGCATTTATGGACTTGAATAGTGCTGAAATACAAAGTATGCTTAGTCTTATTTCATTCGCTGTATCGATCCGGCAAAACACGGATCACACTGTGGCAGGCCTCGCAATCAAATTATTTTAATGCGTGCCAATTCAACAACACGTCAAGCATTGCCAATCAGTGGATAATCTAGGGTCTAATCTAGGGTTGGACTTTTTCCCTAAATTTCGGATAAAATTTGGAGGAACGAATATGAGTTGCAGCGGCTGTCCGAATAGGGAATAAAACAATAAATGTCGCACATGCAAGTCAGTTTATTACTACGAATGCCTTAATATTGACGTGAAGAGTGTGGATAGTCTACCCCGTAAACCCAGTTGCCGCCTCCTGCACGCACGTCACCGGCGCAGGCTGTCCCTACAGGACCTGCCCTTGGGATTTCTCTCTTGTTGTTTTACATTCCATGCAAACACGATGTTATTTGTGATAGAGGAATACAACCATCTCTCTTATATGGGAAGAGTATCCCCCATACATGTTCTGAAGCCGAGGAAATCGAACGGACTAATCCGTTTTAGCTGCAATCGCCCCCAAAGCCGATGTTTGGTGACATTCAGTCTCGGCGTAGTGACGGCCCCCGCAGATACGCCGCCTGTGCCTCTGCGAGACGCAGGGCTCCCGGGAGATGGCACCGAACATTACCGAGACAATGTACTTTATAAATGGTGCCAAGGCTATGCAATGGGCTCGCCGTATTTGGTCGATGTCACTCACCAACAAGAATCACAACTGGCTCTTAGTTTCTCGGCGTCGAGTCTTGTTGTGAGAGCGGCGTGGTGTCGCCGGCGACGTGTTGCGGCTCGCCTCCAGTTCCGACGGCGCATGCTGGGGCTCGCGTCCGCGGCTCCCGACACCACACACACATGTGTTAAGTGCAGTACAGGAGCTGGCAATAGTGTCTATAGCTACACATCACGTGTCGGGTACAGTCGGAGGCGCGCGCCGACACACGCACGTCGCGTGGAATCATTGTTGGATATGTCCCAAGCATTGTCTCACGATGATGTCTCGCACTCTGCACTCCGCGCTCCGCGCTCCGCACTCCGCACTCCGCACTCCGCCCGCGCCGCAGATGCTTATACCCTTCACATGAATATAACATTAGACAGAATGATATGTATTTTCTCGCCGTCAAAATAACACATTACGATTGATTTATCTCCGCGAGAGAGCAAACAGAGGCGCGTGACGTGCGGCGCGGCGCGCGGCGTGACGTGCGGCGCGGCGTGCGGCGCGGCGTGCAGCGTGTACATGAGTACATGAGACGTAACGGATTTTGATCTCATGCAATTACGATATGTTTTGAAGAAGAAGTGCAATATAATATAATTAATGATCATTTTGTGTGGTGTGATATACATGAATGATTGTACAAAACACGTGTGAGAGAGCATGCCCGTAGCACCTCGTAGCACTTCGTAGCACCTCGTAGCAGCTTGTAGCACTTCCTAGCACATGGTAGCACCTCGTAGCAGCTGGTAGCACTTCGTAGCAGCTTGTAGCTCCACGACACAGTTGCTAGAGTAGGGCCAAATCTCTCGCCGGCTGTAACCCAAACAGAAGGATAATACAACTGTGTTAGCTTCATTTGTTTATATTTTTAATGTACTATTAATTTTAGCATAAGCTATTTGTTTCCCAAATACATAAAAATTATATAAATCAAAATAAATAATATTCTGCTTCAGCACAAAATTCATATATTTTTCACCCGATGTTCACGTTTAGTGATGGCGTCCCGGGGCTTTAAAAAGTACTTCAAATAGCATTTCCTGATTTATCTTGAATAGTTTGAAGTAAAAACAAAGAGTTTTACCTGAATGTATATTACAAAGGGTACTCAGAATGTTCACAGCGGCCTCCAGCGGGGCCAATGGTGGGATTTACGTCTCAGTTTTATATTTATGTGTTCAGGGACGCGGACACAAAGTATCCGCGGAATCATTTTCAATCAGTCTGCGGCCGCCGCCCTTGTCCCCGGCACGCGCACTGCACGCCGCCGCACTCGGCACAGACAACTACTCGGGCGCGCCGACCCGCCAGTAATAACTCTCTAGCCGCGTTATGAATGTTTCAAATGAGGCGCCGCTAATCACCCGCGCCGCCCGGGGGGGGGGGGGGGGCTATAACAAACTATGAATAATTACAGCAATTAGGAGTAACGATCGCCGCTACGGCCGCACACATTTTTCTTCCGCCATTGAATTATTCCAAGCATTCCCGAGTACGCGACTCAGGCCGACAACCTCATTTTCCAGCCCAAACCTATATGTAGAAAACCAAATAATGAATGCAAATGATTCAAATAATAAATATGTGTTTATATATATCCGAGCCCTATAACTAATGAACGATATCCATAAAGGATAATGCGCCTATGGTTAACTAAAATTAGGTAACCCAAATTTGATTGAAATATACCTGTGCTCAATATTTGTAGACAAAATAAGAGTTTAGAAAACACAAACAAAATCGTTTAATTATAGTTCATTTACATGTAATTAGGTGGTAGGTGGGTGCCCCCAAGGTGCCCCCAAGGTGCCCCACGTTTGGTCGAATGACAAAAAACTGATTTCATTTCAATAAACTAACTAACGATTTTGTTTGTGTTGTCATACCAAATGAAAACGTTGTCATTGGTATGACAACGTTTGATTAGGTTCAATTTGAGTGAGGGATCCGACACAGAGTACCCCGACTCCACGTGGTGTTGTGCGTGGCGCCCGGGCCCCTAGAGTGTATATATAATAATAAACAGGTGTAGGCCCACACAAACAAAACTATGGAATTGTTCAACTCTGGGAGTACAAGTGTCAGCGCGCGCCGCCTCCGAGCGAGGTGAGGCGCTCCGTCACCTTCAATGCTAATATTTAGCGATCGGCTCGATGTTAAGGACTCTTCAATTCGCCCAATGAATTGTTGTCGCAAGTATTAATTTGCATAATTGGAGGAAAATTACAGCATTCAAATGCAAAGCAGCCGAACGAGACAGACTCCCCGCGAATTTACATTCCGCCGGAATAATTACACGGACTCGCTCCGGCCTTGTTCCCCTCCAGCGCAAGGCTCTCTCTCTAGTGTTGTTATGTTTGCGCTTGTTGCAGTGCTGTCGTGCGGCGAGACGGGTGGGGGCGGGGGCGGGGGCGGGCGGCTGTCCAAGCGGTACGTGGGGCTCTACACCGGACCCTACTTCGACCCCTCCGCGCCCAACAACATCACCACGCAGCTCGGCACGCACGCCTACCTGCCCTGCAAGGTATGCACGCACTATCATGATGATGATAACTGTTATCCACCAGCAAGCAGTCGTCGTGATGAGCTTCATAGAAAGCGGGAGAGTAAAATGAGCGGTGTGCAGGTGCGGCAGCTGAGCAACAAGTCGGTGTCGTGGATCCGGCGCCGCGACGCGCACATCCTCACCGTGGACCGGTTCACCTTCATCGCGGACGAGCGCTTCCAGGCCTTCCTCGTGGAGGCCACCGACACCTGGACCCTGCAGGTACCTACCGCCCCCCGAACTACTCTGACCCTCAGCTTACACACGGGTCGGTGACAGCTGCCTCGTGTGACCCCTCACTTGCCTCTTGCGACATCATCGCCATGGCACAGCATCATCGATTCAAACAGCATCTCGCTAGTAGCTAGCTACTAGCGAGATGCTGCTGTTGCCCCGACCTAAGCTGAGTTTTGTGTTATGGGTACTGTGTGGGTACTTGATCATTAATATTGTACTTCATTGATACAATATTATCATGCACATTAAACATGTATATTTTTTGTAATATAAAGAAAACACTAAAATCACCCGAAGCAATCATCAGAAGATTTGAAGAAGAAGGGCATCGAACCCGCGACCTCAAGCGGAACACGGTGCGCAGTGACGTTTGATGTGTTACAGGTGAAGTACGTGCAAGCTCGCGACGCCGGCCTGTACGAGTGCCAGGTGGGCACGGAGCCCAAGATGAGCCACTTCGTGCAGCTCAACGTCGTCGGTCAGTATACCTACAACCGGGTTTGTGGCGCGCAGTTTGCCAAAGGACTAAAAGTGTGACGATTATTATACAACAGCAAATTGAAACTTCCTGGCTCTCTTCTACTGGGAGCAATCTGCGGATTTAGAACTTGCAACCCGAGGAAGTACCTGATCCAGTAATACAGACCGATGGGTGCGTCCTCGTGGTGCTGACGGTGCGCGTGTGTTGCAGTGCCCAAGATCGAGATCGTGGGCGAGGCGGAGGTGTACGTGAAAGCGGGCAGCACCGTCAGCCTCAAGTGCGTCATCACGCAGGCGCTGGAGGAGCCCGCCTACATCTTCTGGTACCACGACGACGAGCGTGTACTCAACTACGACCGCTCGCTCGTCGAGATCCGCATGGAGCGCCTGCAGCCCGACACCACGGTGCGTCTCTCTCTCTCTCTCTCTCTTCGCTGCGCCGCCTCCGTCCCTCTCTCTCTCACTGCACACCTCATCTCTTGCAGGTCGGCAACCTCATCATCTACAGTCCGCGGCGCGAGGACTCCGGCAACTACTCGTGCGCGCCCTCCAACCTGGACTCTGCCTCCGTCGTGCTGCACGTCCTCAGCGGTCAGTGACCCAGCCTCCCCACTCTTATCACCCCCCCCCCTCCGCCCCGCTAACCATGTGTGTGTCCGCAGGTGAACAGCCGGCCGCCATGCAGCACGGCAACGCGGGAGCGCGGCCACTGCCCGCGCTGCGCACGTTGGCCACACTGGCCGCCGCGCCCGCACTGGCCCGCCCCAGGTTGCTGGCGGTGCTGGCGCTGCTCTACTCGTAAGTAGATCAACCGACCACCCGAACGTCTCCGCGCGGTGTTCCGGTATCATTTCTTAGTTGTTCTTTCTGCAGCTCCCTGAGATTGCGCCTGTGTTTCCAGATTAATGTGCCACGACGAGGAGACGGGAAAATAGCCAGCGCAGCCGCGCCCGCCCCGCGCGGCGCCTCCACGTCCATCCCCTGCCCCGCGCGCCCCCGGGGCCCAGGGCTCCGCCCCGGCGCGTGCGCTCCTCTAGAGGCTCCGCGCTACGCTCCCCGCCTCAAGGCGCGCGCCTCGCTCCCTGTAAACTTGTACATAGTTAACATAATGCATAGTACCTAATTAATTACTAAATGATTTACCTACGATCGATACGATTGACTACTAATAATATTTGTAACGACATCGAAGATGAGCCCCTCGCTGGCGGCGAGGAACTGTGCACCGTCGCCTTCTCTAACAACTAGAATAGTAAATGCTGCCGTCTCACTCGCTCGTGCGGGCGCGCGGCCGCGGGTACTGACTAACTACCGACTCATGATAATTAGACAGTAGGTAGATATTCTTTGCTCAATCACTGTAAAGTTATCCGCATTACGAGTTCCTACGATGTCCTGGGGAGAGAGACTGGCTGCCTGTGAGTGTCCACGTAGTCGGTGCCGAGAGAAGCAGAGAGCAGCGCCTCGCTCCCCGGCGGCGGTAGGGCCGGGAGGCCTCGCTCCCCGGCAGTAGTGCCGGGAGGCCTCGCTCCCCGGCGGTAAGGCCAGGCGGTTCACAGTTATGTAAGTTCGGTTCTCACTGTTACTGCCTCACTTGTACATACTATTATACTTTAAGATATTACTATAAAATAAAGATGAGATCGTTGAAACTTTTAATACAGTTTTTTATTTGACCCTCAGCTGTGCTCCGCATGGACTTGACAAAACAATATATGTATTTAAGGACCAGGACGAATCAACAACGACAAAGTAATTCATAAATTACACATAATTAATGAATAATATTATTACGAGGGACCACACGAACCTAACAATATTTATGACTAGGGTGTCCGTCCCGGTTTCACCCGGGTGACATAAACATTTTGCCAACTGTGTATGTCCAATGGTTAAATGATGATTTTTATAAATATAGTAGTCTCGAGGACGCCTTCCGTCAGCTCTAGGTTATTAGGCAGGTATAATATAGTAGTCTCGAGGACGCCTTCCGTCAGCTCTAGGTTATTAGGCAGGTATAATATAGTAGTCTCGAGGACGCCTTCCGTCAGCTCTAGGTTATTAGGCAGGTATAATATAGTAGTCTCGAGGACGCCTTCCGTCAGCTCTAGGTTATTAGCCAGGTATAATATAGTAGTCTCGAGGACGCCTTCCGTCAGCTCTAGGTTATTAGGCAGGTATAATCTACGAGATATATAAACGTTATACCTCAATACTGTAATAATAGACTAAACTATTTAAATATACTGTCAACGAGAACAGGGTCCTCCTATGAGAGAGAGGGGCCGTTTGAACAATATTATACTGACCAATTATAACAATTATATGTACAAAATAATAATTGCTGCATCACAAATCATGTAATGATTAATCATGTAATGATTAATTTGATTATGGTGTACAATAAAGAATTTTTGTATTGTATTGTATTGTATTGTAAATCATTCAATGGTCTATCTATCTTACACTTTAAAGAAACAAATCTATACTAATATTATAAAGAGGAAATGTTTGATATTTTGTTGTCTCTCTCACCGTTGGGAAGCTACAATATCCCGGTGAACATAGGCTATATTATATTTTCAAAAAAGTTAGACAACGATCAACTCGTTGGCCGTCAGTGGAGCTCGGGCACGGGGGCAGCGCCGACCGCGGCCTCGCGACCGACCCGTTACCTTGAAACAGCAGCTGTAGTAGAAGACTTTCACATGTTGATGACACAATGACGATGAAATTAAAACCAGAAATACCTGTTAACACTATCTATACTAACGGTCATTTACAAAGCAATTTGGTATTTACTAAAAAATATTATGCATAATATCCTTATAAGATTGATGGTATTTAATGAAACAATAATGCGTTGCTCTGAAAAACAAACATTTATTTTTAACAAATTAAAAACCAATTTAGATACAATACAAGTAATCCTTAATCTAATTAGGTATCTATCTTACCTGAAAAACAAAGAAACGACAATTAAAGTTAATATTTACAATTTAAACCAATAATTTTCACTTTCACTTTATCACTTTCACTTTAGTATTATCGGACACCCGAGGTTCGAATAAGGTACTATTTCTTTACAGTCATCCTTTTGTATTTTATGTGATGGAAGTAATGCGGGCACTAGGGCTCCGCCCCCTCCTCCTCGTGGTCCCGCAGGAAGGCGCGCAGGGCGGCCAGCAGGCGGTAGTTGGGCGCCAGCTGCAGGCTGCGCAGGCGCCGCCCCGACACCGGCGACGCCGCGCCCTCTGCAACACATGGACCGTCAGCCGGGGGGAGCGCCGCGCCCGCGCCCGCGCTTCCGTCAACGTACGTACCGGGCGGCGCCGCCAGCAGCCACTCCAGAATGTTCTCCCGCTCGTACGTGAACCCGTCCGCGGCGCGCGTCGGCCAGCGCAGCACCCGGTGCGACAGCGGACACAGCAGCGCGTGCGGCGCCAGCGCCTCCTGCACACACGCACGCTCAGCACCGGCCGCGGCACGCGCCCCCCGCTCCGCGCCCCGCGCCACCGCTTACCACTCCGGCGGAGGGAGGCGCGCGCCGCAGCCAACGCAGCTCCTCCACCAGCAGCATGCGCACGCGGGCCTGCTCCTCCTCCTCCTCCTCTGAGCCAGCCCTCGTCGGCTCCGAGCCTGCGGACGGCGAATGTGCTCAGTGAGAGTCGGCGGCGCGAGCGACGAGATAAGGAACCCTACGCACCGTATCCGAGACTCTGCAGCACCTCCTCCAGCGGCTCGTCCAGCAGCACGGCGCCCGTCAGCCGGCGCGCGGCCGCCAGCAGCGCCGCCCCGCGCTTCGCCTCCACCCCACGCACGTGCTCGCGCACCCAGCGCTCCACGCCCGCCCCGCGCCACAACCTCGTCCCGCGCTCACCCTCCTTCTCTCCGCACCCCGCCGCCTCCACCTGCCACAGCGCCAGAACCCCGCGTGCGCCCCCCGAGCACAGCAGTCCCCCGCGCACGGCGAGTGCCGCCACGCAACCCCCCGCGCAGTGCACGCCGCCCACAACGGCGAGGCGCTGCGCCTCCCCGCCTCCCCGCTGCAGGCGCCAGGCGCGCGCCCAGCCGTCGTCTCCGGTAGAGGCGAGCACCCCCCCCGCGCCCCACCGCACGCTGTATGCGCAGCCGCCGTGCGCCTCCGCCGCGTGCACCAGCGAGCAGCGCGCCGCACCCTCTGACACCACTATCTCCCACAGCTTGATGAGCGAGTCGTTTCCGACCGTCGCCAGCAGATACCCGCCCTCCGGCGCCAGCGAGCCGGGGGCGAAGTCGCAGCTCGTCACGCCTGCAAGGAAAGTCCGACTGTGACGAGTGTAGCCTGGTGCGTGCGGACGGCGCGGCACATACCCAGGTCGTGCGCCTGCGTGTGCGTGAGCGCGGGCGCGGCGGCGGGGGGCGCCAGCAGCAGCAGCTCGCCCCCCGCTCCCCCCACCGCGCACAACGCCGCGTCCTCCGCCCACGCGCAGCACGTGGCCGCCTCCGACAGCCCCGCGTACACGCTGCAATACACAAACGCACATTGTTACCGCTGACTGCATGTCAGTATGTGTGTCTGTGTGTGTGTGACCAATAACTAGTTAAATTCTTTGTATGATAACAATAAATAAATTTAAACAAATTGTGAAACATATTCTTTGTAAAAAAGCTTATTACAAAATATCTGATGACCTAGAAGATAAAAAAGCTTGGAACGAGTTTTGCTCCAACTCAAAATCTACCAACTTACAGATAAGCAAATCAAATGTACCTACTAGACACATAAGTTATGAACATACTAGTAGTTTCTTCTCACTTCTTCCACTGGTGGACAAAAAAATTAAGTGAACTATAAAATAATTTAATTGATAATAATTTAAGAGCGTTTATTCCTAAAATGCGCAGAAACAGTACTTTTCAAACCCGTTTATATCATGAACCACTTATCTTATAGTATATGTTATTTACTAATAATTTTAGGAAATTTTAGTGTCCAAATAGTTTGACTATAAAATATTTCGATTAATATAGTATGTACGCGTTCTATCAAGATAACTTGTGAGAGGTTTTCATAATTTCCCTTTCAGCATCAGTTTCGAAGCTCAAAATAATAGAAAATACTGACATATCTAATTAAGAAAAGAATATAACCTACTGATGAGATCCTTGGCTAAAAACTTACTTAGAAAGATGTTTGGTTTTGGTATCCTACTATGAGAAATTAAAATTCAAAATATTTTAAAACTACTATAAAACGCGGCGCGAAAATCAGTCCGCCGCGAGGCTTTCTAGAGTGTGGTCACGTCGCTCATTAAATATTTATAGAAAAATAATAGCAACAAAATCATAAAAATTTTAAATGTATGATTTTAAAAAAGATGCTCCACTTTATTGGTAGGCTATTATTATATTAAATTAAATAAGGTATATCGGTAAAAACATCATTTATAAATGTGAAATATTCGTAATATTTCACATTTTTTGAATTTTAATTTCTCATAGTAGGATACCAAAACCAAACATCTTTCTAAGTAAGTTTTTAGCCAAGGATCTCATCAGTAGGTTATATTCTTTTCTTAATTAGATATGTCAGTATTTTCTATTATTTTGAGCTTCGAAACTGACGCTGAAAGGGAAATTATGAAAACCTCTCACAAGTTATCTTGATAGAACGCGTACATACTATATTAATCGAAATATTTTATAGTCAAACTCGTTGGACACTAAAATTTCCTAAAATTATTAGTAAATAACATATACTATAAGATAAGTGGTTCATGATATAAACGGGTTTGAAAAGTACTGTTTCTGCGCATTTTAGGAATAAACGCTCTTAATGTATAAAATATGACCTGTCTAAGTGCTTATTTGTAAGCTTAAAGAAATAAAAACTATTCATTTTCATTGCATTCCTGCCTGATACCTAAAATATGAAAGTATCATAAGCCGTCGTCGGCGTCGGGCCATAGCGTGACGCACTGACCGTTCGGGGCGCGGGTCGGCCTGCGCCGTGCTCCACAGCGGCGCCAGTCCGTCGTCCGTGGCGAGCAGGGCGCGCGGGGGGCGCTCGCGGGACAGCCGCGCTCCCCGCACGCCCCCGCCGCCGCCGCCTCCGCAGCCCCCCGGCACGCTCAGCGCGCGCACCAGCACTCCCGTCTGCAAGGGAGACAGCCCACTCAGTGAGTGTTCTGTATGGAGGTGTACTACAGTGGACACGCCTCGCGCCGCGCACCTCGGCGTCCCACAGGAGGGCGTCCCCGTCGAGCCCGGCGCTCAGCAGCACGGCGCCGGCGCCGCTCGCGCCGAACTCGGCCGCCAGCGCCGGGTACCGGTGCGCCGCCAGCGTGTGCTCCAGGCGCAGCGCCGCCGCCTCCGCCTCCGCCGCGCCCCTGCCCGCCCAGCGCCACACTTTCACGCTCCCGTCGCTGGAAATAATACTTATTGAACAACACTACACAAAATCTACAGGATTGTGTGTCGCTTAGCCCTAGTTTGAACATGTGCTTGTTAAGGCGACAGTGTCCAGTTCGGGCTCTTGTCACGACACGTTACCTCTGCTTAGCGCTAGGATTCGGTTGGTATACCGACTATCGAAGGCTTTTATCAGAGATTTTGAATGATCCATGCCCGAGGAGTTTCAATAAAATACATGAGATGCGGCAGGAGCGGTTTATACCTGGAGGCGGTGGCGAGGAGGTCCCCGCGCTCCGCGATGCAGTTGATGGCCCCCGCGTGCGCCTGCAGCTGCCACACGCAGCGCGCCTCCCCCGCGCCTTCACCCGCCTCCTCCTCTACCTTCTGCGCCCGCGAGGAGCGCTCCTCGTCCATCTTCAGCAGCTCGATACCCTGAAAGAAAACTAATAGTGTAAGAGGATGCTGGTGGTTGGAAGGCGACGGTTAGAAAGCATAATGTCGAACCTCGAGGTCCCCGAGGGCGAAGTGTGCGAGCGCGTCGCACGGCGGGCGGAGCTCCGCGTGCAGCGCGAGCGCGCCCAGCGACCACGTGCGGAACGAGCGGTCGTTGGAACCTGCGGGGGAGAGGGGGCGGTGGGGTCAGCGGGACGGGGCGTGTGGGGGGGCGCGGGCGCGTGCGGACTCACCCGTGATGAGAAAGCCGGCGCCGGCGGCGAGCGCGGCGCACGTGAGGTAGCGGTCGTGCGCGGGCAGCGCGTGCAGGCAGACGCCGGCGTGCGGTGCCCACAGCCGCGCCGTGCGGTCCAGCGAGGCCGAGGCCAGCACGCGGCCCGCGCGCGCCCAGCACAGCGCCGTCACCGCGCCCGCGTGCCCCTCCAGCACCACACCGGCTTCCAGCGCGCGCCCGCCCGTGCGCCTGCACTCCCACGTGCGCACGCGCGCATCCTGCCCGCCGGTGGCCACGTGCCGCCCCCCCGCCGCCGCCGCACAGCACAGCACACCCATGTCGTGCGCGCCCTCCTCCCGCGCCGCCGCCGCCGGCGCCGCCCCCTCCACGCCCCCCAGCACCAGCTCTATGTAATATTACTATTTGTGTGATATACGAGTATGTCACTCTTACAAACTATCTTTACAATTTGTTTATGACGAGTAGATAAAACACTAACTACTTGTTCTTACTGGGTTTACTATTAGTTTAAGCATATTTAAGTACTTTAAGTAAAAACTGTGAAGCTACCCATTTTTATTTTATTTTATTTTTATACAGGCTGATTTTGAATTTGTTGGCATCCTTTTAAACTAAGACACCACTAATGTGAGACACCACAAACGTTAACAGACCAACATTAACCTACGGAGCGATAGTTCGGTGGACTAGAACGGAGCTGAGCACCGTGGTAACTAAACTGCAACGCTTTCAAATAATGGCATGCTCTGCGATGACAGGATGCATGAGATCCACACCAGGCGCTGCCCTAAATATAATTCTAGATATAGCACCTTTAGACCTCTACATACAACAAGAAGCCGCGATAAATTTTTTTTATTTCAATGCAAAACTAACAGCTTATAAATCTTAAGTAAGTAGGGACATTTTAAATATGCTTAAACTAAAATGTATATCTAATATAAATTTATATTAATAACCAAATGAATACAAAAAGAACAAATTAACTTAAAGTGTTACGTCTGCTCGCCATGAACTAGTTGTACAGATCGTTTATATTTTGAGTCACATAAATCCAGATTACCCATAGAGATACAGTGTTGCGTACAACTCGGGGGAGGAACGGGAGCGGCTAGGCTAGAGGCGCGAGCGCTCACCGGCCAGCTGGAACACCTTCAGCGTGCCCTCCGTGCAGCCGGACAGTAGCAGCGCGCCTCCCGCGACCTCTGCGAGCGCGTGCACCGCGCCCCCGTGCGCCGCGCCGCCCGCCAGCCGCGCCAGCACCGCGCCCCCGGCCGCGCTCCACACCAGCACGGCGCCGTCGTCGTGGCCCGTCGCCAGCGCGCCGCCGCCCGTCCAGCACAGCGCGCGCACGCTGCACGCGCCCGGCCACGCCAGCGTCGCCACGCAGCGCGGCGCCTGCTCCCCGCTCCCCGCCGCGGCCCACAGCCGCGCCGCGCCCTCCACCCCGCCCGTGGCGAGCAGCGCTCCGGCCGCCGCCCAGCGCGCCGCCGACACGCCGTATCGGTGCGCGCGCGGCGCACAGCCCGCATCCAGCCATCCGGCGGCGGCGCGCCACTCCCACAGGCGCAGCTCCCCGTCCCCCGCGCCCGTGGCCAGCAGCGCGCGGCTCTCGGCCAGGTCGAGGCAGGCGAGCTCGGCGCCGTGCGCGCGCGTCACCGCCACCAGCGTGGGCGCCGCCACCGCCTCCGCCTCCGCCCCAGTGCTGCAGGGTTGCATGGCGCGCGAGGGTCGAGCGAGCACTGCCGTCGCCGCCGCCACCGCCGCCGCGACCGATCGATGCTCCCGAAGGCCGCACCGCTACGTGGCGGCCGTCGATTGCTCCGTCGCCGTCACTGATTGATGATGTGACGTGGGAGGTCAGCTGTTGATGATAGGCCTCCGTATTGATTTGACTTAACTCCGTCAATGCTTGTGATGCGTAACACGCTTACTGTACAGGGTGCCACGGTACATGTCTACTAAATGCCCACAATACAGCTGCATTATTATGACATTCCTTGAAATGTATTCTAATATAAAATTCTTAACATTATTACTAATTCTAGGCCCCTTTACAGCTAATCATTTGTTAATTTTAATTTCTGCATAGATATGTAGATATGTATTTGCTTAATTAAAAAGGAGTCACTGTTTGTCCATTTTTTTTTATTTCTACTTCTCCATAAAACCTATTATGGGTTGTTTTCCTGGACAAGAAACGTATGTTACATAAATATCAACAATAATGAAGTGATATGTATAATGATAATTTAATGAGAAGGTACACAATAGGTGTTCTCATTTAAATCTAGGTACCTACACCGTGTTCTCAGAAACTAAATAGGACATCATAAGTACATAGGTAATATCCATCCTAGTTCCCCACCTCGTAGTTACCAATCAGCATGACTTGGTAGATCAAAAGTTACATCAATTTGAAAAATACCATTATAGCGGCCAAAATGGCTGACCTTTGTCCAATTTTGGCCTTGAATCCTTGAAGTCCCTGGCCTTGGTAAGGAGATGGTGGAGGCAGAGCATCGCCCGCGCGCGCACTCGCGGAGATTCGAAGTATGTTCTCATTTGATTGAATTGATCTCCCACAAAGTAGGGGTCGCTGTCATCGTCGTACGCAGACAGCTTGTGATTGTTGCATTGAAAGTCTGCCCACAGCTTGTCGAGGCCACACGTTTCAAACATTGTTGGTCCAAAATCAAAAGCGCCGGCCAAAACAAAAATTGTCCTGTATTCTGTTAGAACACATCTGCATCGGCATTTGTAACTATGGCACCAAAGCTGTAGCACAACTGTGCTTTGTAGTAGGTATTTGAGTTCTAAAAGTCCGTATTTTTATACATTTTCGATTAAACTATTAACATTTAAATATTTTCTGTTACGTTTTGAACTTTGTTATTGACTGTTACGTGTCCGTGTGGGCTTGGTATACAAATCCCCTTAGAGAATCCCCTGCGAAGGGGATTTCTATACTTTTTGACATAAAACGGCTCATGGAATACTGTATCTTGTGTCGCGGACCGACAGAGAATCGACGATATTACTGGAGTTCCCGAGAAAGGGATCATCTTGATATCGCCCAAATAGTGATCGAAGAACGATCTGTTAATGATTCTTGGGCGACTGCAATCCCGGCATGCCAGAGCAAGACAATATCATACCTACATTGTAGTGAACAAATCGTTATCGGCAAAACAAGCCATCGCTCACTCACTACTACGGTACGTGCGTCATAGGTTAGGTTAGGTTAGGTTTTTTTTTTCCTGTCCGGGAGCTATATCCCGGCCCGCGAGCTATCCTACTTAACGGTCCTCTGACTTGATCAGAGTCTTTAGTAATAGGGGTTACTTTATTCAACAAGTTTCTTATGTTCTAAGGGATGGGTTGTCGTTTTAACATTTTCTTATAGTACATATACAGCTTTTATTAATAGGTAAACATTCAAAATGGAAACACATTGGGACGATTATAAGACAAAAGTAGTTTTCGTCAGTACCTACCTGCCCGTGCCGGGAGTAGTTTCTGTAGCGATTTTTTCATATCCTCAAATCTTTGTCAAAACTTGATTTTTATATGATTAATAGTTCATTCACAATGGAAACACATTGGGACGATTACAAGACAAAAGTAGTTTTCGTCAGTACCGACCTACCCGTGCTGGGAGTAGTTTCTGTAATGCTTTTTTCATATCCTCAATTCCTTGTCAAAACTTGATTTTTATTTGATTAATAGGTAAACATTCACAATGGAAACACAATGGGACGATTATAAGACAAAAATAGTTTTCGTCAGTACCTACCTGCCCGTGCCGGGAATAGTTTCTGTAGCGATTTTTTCATATCCTCAAATCTTTGTCAAAACTTGATTTTTATTTGATTAATAGGTAAACATTCACAATGGAAACACAATGGGACGATTATAAGACAAAAATAATTTTTATCAGTACCTACCTGCCCGTGCCGGAAATAGTTTCTGTAGCGATTTTTTCATATCCTCAAATCTTAGACAAAACTTGATTTTTATATGATTAATAGGTAAACATTCACAATGGAAACACATTGGGACGATTATAAGACAAAACTAGTTTTCGTCAGTACCTACCTGCCCGTGCCGGGAATAGTTTCTGTAGCGATTTTTTCATATCCTCAAATCTTAGACAAAACTTGATTTTTATATGATTAATTGGTAAACATTCACAATGGAAACACATTGGGACGATTACAAGACAATAGTAGTTTTTGTCAGTACCGACCTACCCGTGCTGGGAGTAGTTTCGATAGTGATTTTTTCATATCCTCAATACCTTGTCAAAACTTGATTTTTATATGATTAATAGGTAAACATTCACAATGGAAACATATTGGTACGATTAAAAGACAAAAATATTTTTCGTCAGTACCTACCTGCCCGTGCCGGGAGTACTTTCTGTAATGAAAATGAAAAAATGAAAATGAAAAAAATTTATTTCTTTAAGCTTACAAATAAGCACTTAGACACGTCATATATTATAGTTCACTTCAATTTTTTGTCCACCAGTGGAAGAAGTGAGAAGAAACCACTAGTATGTTCATAACTTATGTGTCTAGTACATTTGATTTGCTTATCTGTAAGTTGGTAGATTTTGAGTTGGAGCAAAACTCGTTCCAAGCTTTTTTATCTTCTAAGTAATCTGATATTTTGTAATATGCTTTTTTACAAAGAATATGTTTAACAATTTTTTTAAATTTATTTATTGATAATTTTTGCAACTCACTTGGAGTTTTGTTGTAGAAGCGTATACATTGCCCTTTAAAAGATACATTTATCTTGTGTAGCCTAGTTGTGGGCACAGCGAGTTTATTCTTATTTCTAGTATTTACATTATGAATATCACTTTTTTTAGTGAACCGATTGATATTTTTATGAGTGTACAACAAGTTTTCATAAATATATTGACACGGTACTGTCATTATGTTTATTTCTTTGAATTTTTCACGTAGGGATTCTCTGGGACCCATATTATAGATCGCACGAACAGCCCTCTTCTGCAACACAAATACGGTGTTCATATCTGCAGCGTTCCCCCACAGTAGTATGCCATAAGACATAATACTATGGAAGTAGCTGAAATAGACTAGTCTAGAAGTATCAACGTCTGTAAGGTGACGGATTTTTTTAACTGCGTATGCTGCAGAACTAAGTCTCTTCGATAGCTTATCTATGTGTGGGCCCCATTGAAGCTTACTATCTAAGGTTATTCCCAAAAATACGGTATTGTCTACAATTTCTAACGTTTCTCCTTTTACGTTTATATCGGCCTTAACTTGTTTTACATTAGGTAGAATAAATCTTAAACATTTTGTTTTGGTTTCATTAAGCAAAAGATTATTAATACTAAACCAATGGACTACCTTTGAGATTGCAGTATTTACATCGTCGCAATTTGTGTTTTGTCGTTTCATTTTAAAAATTAATGAAGTATCATCAGCAAACAATACAATCTCATGATCATTCTTTACAAGATGAGGCAGGTCATTAATATAAACTAAAAATAGGAAAGGACCCAAGATAGAGCCCTGCGGTACACCCATTGTAACAACAGACCCTTTAGATCGTTTCCCATTAATGTCAACTCTTTGTATCCTATCACTCAAGTAAGATGTAAGAAGATCCAAAGAGCTGTCCCTAATTCCATAATGATGTAGTTTCCTGATTAATGTTTCGTGATGAACGCAATCGAATGCTTTTGACAAGTCGCAAAAAACGCCTAAAGCATCTTGCGACTTCTCCCAAGCATCAAAAATATGCGATACCAACTCTACACCGGCATCAGTAGTTGACCTGCCACGAGTAAACCCAAATTGCTTACAATGTAGCAGGTCATTGCCATTAAAATGTCTAAGCAATTGGTGTAAAATAAGTTTTTCAAAAACTTTACTGAATGTAGGCAGTACTGATATTGGTCTAAAGTTAGTGGGGTCAGACCTACTACCCGATTTAAACAATGGGATTATTTTACTATGTTTCATTAGATCAGGAAATACGCCACAATCAATGGATTCATTAAATATAAAAGCTAGATCTGGTGCAATGGTATTAATTAAAGGTTTAATAATTCTAACGGAAATGCCCCAGAGATCTGCAGTTTTTTTAATATTTAAAAGTTTAAAGGTTTTTTTTATATCGTGTTCATTAACATGGGTGAAATTAAATTTACTATCGCATTTAGGTACATTTTCTTTAAGTAATGATTCGGCTATTACTTGAGAAGAGTTCAGACACTTTGTAGTACAGATTGGAATGTCAGTAAAAAAATTTTCAAATGCTTGTGCTACCTCAACATCATTTTTGATGGAGCAATCATTAATCTTTAAATTGTAATCATTAATGTAGGTACTGACCTTTCCAGTCTCACTATTAACCCTTAACTACCTACCCGCGGTCTCACAGACACCAGCTGTAATATTTTTGTGAATTACGAAGTGAGTGCGCATTGTAACATCTCGTGCGTCTATGTACCTTTTCCCCGCTATCCGCAGCATCGCGCCTGCGCTTGTCAAGGTCACAATTGCGCGCGTTTGCTTTTGGTGAGTAAAAAACATTTGTCAGCGGTCTGAGCGACCGCGGGTAGGTAGTTACGTGACTTTTTTTCATCAAATGATTTTTATTATTTTAGTGCAAAATGGCTACTGACGATCAAAATATTGTGCGCTGGTTGGAGGAAGACCCTTCCGATGATGAGGAATTACCAATCGGAGACTGTAGTATTGTGGAGATAGATATAGGAGATGATTTTCTGATGGAAGAGTTTCGCGATTCGGATTCCGAAATTGATGGTGAATATGAAGCATTTTTAGCGGAAGAAAGTAAATATTTTCGGCCCCAAAGTACGCCCTCGGTCTTGTCGACGCAATCCTCATCATATGATGACGACAATATCCCATTAAAAGAATTGAGTTGCAGGCCAAGGAAGAAACAATTTTTTGGGCAAGAATGGCTTTCGTTGGTCGTCTTTACCACCGTCCTATTGGACAAAAACATTAGAACATGAAAATAAAGTAGGTTCAAATGCATGAAGAAGCTGGCTAAACAGCTTTTGAGACCACACATGGAGCGTAGAGAATTGAATTCGTCCATACCGCGGGATATCAAACTTTCTCTTCGTCGGGTATTGCAGTTCAATGCAGAACAGCTTCCTGCAGCTGCTGGAAGTGATGCTGGTGCAGATAGGTTGGAAACTCGCAAGACCTGCTCTGTTTGTGACCCTAAGAAGAAACGCAAGACAAAATACTTGTGTTTTCATTGCAAGAAACCAATTTGCCAAGTATGCGCAAACATATTGTGTATTTACTGCCGCGAAAAACTGTAAAGTTCATGACATGCAATTTCATAAAAATAACTTTTTTTATATTAATATTACTGTGTAGTTGTATAAGTTGATTCCTGAATTTATAGAAATTTTAAAGAGAAGTTCGTGATTTATGTCACTTTTGTTGTAGATCTCATTTTATAAATATGTTGATTTTTTATGTTATTTCTCAGGTCTTAGAAGAGATTTTTGTTTAGTGAAGAAACCATGTTGATTTTTTATATTTTTGTTACTTTAATATAAATAAAAAACTTATTAAAATATACGTTTTATTTCCAATTATCTCCCACTGCCATAGATTTCTTTTGCTGGAACGATATATCGCAGACGTCTCACAGACCGCGGGTAGGTAGTTGCGTGACTAAAATAGAGGGTAGGTAGTTAAGAGTTAATTATTTTCCAGGTTGATTTTATTACATTTTCACTATTTTTTATTTTCGAGCTAATATAATTTGATTTTGCTGTATTACAAACTTTTCTAAATATTTTTGAGTAATTTTTTACTTTTTCTTTGAATTCCTGGCTAAAATTGTACTGCTTTTCACTATACAGTTCATACAGCTTTTGTCTACTCTTATGTATACCTACTGTTGCCCACTCACTAAAGCTAAGTTTTTCTGAGACCAAGATTGATTGAAAGAATGATTTTTTTATATCCTCAATACCTTGTCAAAACTTTATTTTTATATGATTAATAGGTAAACATTCACAATGGAAACATATTGGTACGATTAAAAGACAAAAGTATTTTTCGTCAGTACCTACCTGCCCGTGCCGGGAATAGTTTCTGTAGCGATTTTTTCATATCCTCAAATCTTTGTCAAAACTTGATTTTTATTTGATTAATAGGTAAACATTCACAATGGAAACACAATGGGACGATTATAAGACAAAAATAATTTTTATCAGTACCTACCTGCCCGTGCCGGAAATAGTTTCTGTAGCGATTTTTTCATATCCTCAAATCTTAGACAAAACTTGATTTTTATATGATTAATAGGTAAACATTCACAATGGAAACACATTGGGACGATTATAAGACAAAACTAGTTTTCGTCAGTACCTACCTGCCCGTGCCGGGAATAGTTTCTGTAGCGATTTTTTCATATCCTCAAATCTTAGACAAAACTTGATTTTTATATGATTAATTGGTAAACATTCACAATGGAAACACATTGGGACGATTACAAGACAACAGTAGTTTTTGTCAGTACCGACCTACCCGTGCTGGGAGTAGTTTCGATAGTGATTTTTTCATATCCTCAATACCTTGTCAAAACTTGATTTTTATATGATTAATAGGTAAACATTCACAATGGAAACATATTGGTACGATTAAAAGACAAAAATATTTTTCGTCAGTACCTACCTGCCCGTGCCGGGAGTACTTTCTGTAATGATTTTTTCATATCCTCAATTCTTTGTCAAAACTTTATTTTTATATGAATAATACGTAAACATTCACAATGGATACACAATGGGACGATTAAAAGACAAAAGTAGTTTTCGTCAGTACCTATCTGCCCGCGCCGGGAGTAGTTTCTGTAGCGATTTTTTCATATCCTTAATTCTTTGTCAAAACTTGATTTTTATATGATTAATAGTTCATTCACAATGGAAACACATTGGGAAGATTACAAGACAAAAGTAGTTTTCGTCAGTACCGACCTACCCGTGCTGGGAGTAGTTTCTGTAATGCTTTTTTCATATCCTCAATTCCTTGTCAAAACTTGATTTTTATTTGATTAATAGGTAAACATTCACAATGGAAACACAATGGGACCAGACAAAAATAGTTTTCGTCAGTACCTACCTGCCCGTGCCGGGAATAGTTTCTGTAGCGATTTTTTCATATCCTTAATTCTTTGTCAAAACTTGATTTTTATATGATTAATAGGTAAACATTCACAATGGAAACACATTGGGACGATTATAAGACAAAAATAGTTTTCGTCAGTACCTACCTGCCCGTGCCGGGAGTAGTTTCTGTAGCGATTTTTTCATATACTCAAATCTTTGTCAAAACTAGATTTTTATATGATTAATAAGTAAACATTCACAATGGAAACACATTTGGACGATTTAAAGACAAAAATAATTATCGTCAGTACCTATCTGCCCGTGCCGGGAGTAGTTTATGTAGCGATTTTTTCATATCCTTAATTCTTTGTCAAAACTTGATTTTTATATGATTAATAGGTAAACATTCACAATGGA
Organism: Eupithecia dodoneata; assembly: GCA_947044415.1. NCBI lineage: Eukaryota > Metazoa > Arthropoda > Insecta > Lepidoptera > Geometridae > Eupithecia > Eupithecia dodoneata. Next base: position 11,879,676 of record OX345671.1, read on the forward strand.
AACACATTTGGACGATTAAAATACAAAAGTAGTTTTTGTCAGTACCTACCTGCCCGTGCCGGGAGTAGTTTCTGTAGCAATTTTTTTAATATCCTCAATTCTTTGTTAAAACTAGATTTTTATATGATTAATAGGTAAATATTCACAATGGAAACACATTGGGACGATTACAAGACAAATGTAGTTTTCGTCAGTACCGACCTACCCGTGCTGGGAGTAGTTTCGATAGCGATTTTTTCATATCCTCAATTCCTTGTCAAAACTTGATTTTTATATGATTAATAGGTAAAAATTCACAATGGAAACACATTGGGACGATTATAAGACAAAAATAGTTTTCGTTAGTACCTACCTGCCCGTGCCGGGAGTAGTTTCTGTAGCGATTTTTTCATATACTCAATTCCTTGTCAAAACTTTATTTTTATATGATTAATAGGTAAATATTCACAATGGAAACAAATTGGGACGATTACAAAACAAATGTAGTTTTCGTCAGTACCGACCTACCTGTGCTGGGAGTAGTTTCGATAGCGATTTTTTCATATCCTCAATTCCTTCTCAAAACTTGATTTTTATATGATTAATACATTTGGACGATTAAAAGACAAAAATAATTTTCATCAGTACCTATCTGCCCGCGCCGGGAGTAGTTTCTGTAGCGATTTTTTCATATCCTTAATTCTTTGTAGAAACTTGATTTTTATATGATTAATAGTTCATTCACAATGGAAACACATTGGGACCATTACAAGACAAAAGTAGTTTTCGTCAGTACCGACCTACCCGTGCTGGGAGTAGTTTCTGTAATGCTTTTTTCATATCCTCAATTCCTTGTCAAAACTTGATTTTTATTTGATAAATAGGTAAACATTCACAATGGAAACATAATGGGACCATTATAAGACAAAAATAGTTTTCGTCAGTACCGACCTACCCGTGCTGGGAGTAGTTTCTGTAATGCTTTTTTCATATCCTCAATTCATTGTCAAAACTTGATTTTTATATGATTAATAGGTAAATATTCACAATGGAAACACATTGGGAAGATTACAAGACAAATGTAGTTTTCGTCAGTACCTACGTGCCCGTGCCGGGAGTAGTTTCTGTAGCGATTATTTCATATCCTCAATTCTTTGTCAAAACTTGATTTTTATTAGATTAATAGGTAAACATTCACAATGGAACACAATGGAACGATTATAAGAAAAATAGTTTTCGTCAGTAACTAGCTGCCCGTGCCGGGAGTAGTTTCTGTAGCGATTTTTTCATATCCTCAATTCCTTGTCAAAACTTGATTTTTATATGATTAATAGGTAAAAATTCACAATGGAAACACATTGGGACGATTAAAAGACAAAAATAGTTTTCGTTAGTACCTACCTGCCCGTGCCGGGAGTAGTTTCTGTAGCGATTTTTTCATATACTCAATTCCTTGTCAAAACTTGATTTTTATATGATTAATAGGTAAATATTCACAATGGAAACAAATTGGGACGATTACAAAACAAATGTAGTTTTCGTCAGTACCGACCTACCTGTGCTGGGAGTAGTTTCGATAGCGATTTTTTCATATCCTCAATTCCTTGTCAAAACTTGATTTTTATATGATTAATACATTTGGACGATTAAAAGACAAAAATAATTTTCATCAGTTCCTACCTGCCCGTGCCGGGAGTAGTTTCTGTAGCGATTTTTTCATATACTCAAATCTTTGTCAAAACTTGATTTTTATATGATTAATAGGTAAACATTCACAATGGAATCACATTGGGACGATTACAAGACAAATGTAGTTTTCGTCAGTAACGACCTACCTGTGCTGGGAGTAGTTTCAATAGCGATTTTTTCATATCCTCCATTCCTTGTCAAAACTAGATTTTTATATGATTAATAGGTAAATATTCACAATAGAAACACATTGGGACGATTACAAGACAAATGTAGTTTTCGTCAGTACCTACGTGCCCGTGCCGGGAGTAGTTTCTGTAGCGATTATTTCATATCCTCAATTCCTTGTCAAAACTTGATTTTTATTAGATTAATAGGTAAACATTCACAATGGAAACACAATGGAACGATTATAAGAAAAATAGTTTTCGTCAGTAACTAGCTGCCCGTGCCGGGAGTTGTTTCTGTAGCGATTTTTTCATATCCTCAAATCTTTGTCAAAACTTAATTTTTATATGATTAATAGTTAAACATTCACAATGGAAACACAATGGGACGATTATAAGACAAAAGTAATTTTCGTCAGTACCTACAAGCCCGTGCCGGGAGTAGTTTCTGTTGCGATTTTTTCATATCATTAATTCTTTGTCAAAACTTGATTTTTATATGATTAATAGGTAAACATTCACAATGGAAACACATTGGGACGATTATAAGCCAAAAATAGATTTCGTCAGTACATACCTGCCCGTAACGGAAGTAGTTTCTGTAGCAATTTTTCCATATACTCAAATCTTTGTCAAAACTTGATTTTTATATGATTAATAGGTAAACATTAACAATGGAAACACATTGGGACGATTATAAGACAAAAATAGTTTTCGTCAGTACCTACCTGCCCGTGCCGGGAGTAGTTTCTGTAATGATTTTTTCATATCCTCAATTCCTTGTCAAAACTTGATTTTTATTTGATTAATAGTTAAACATTCACAATGGAAACACAATGGGACGATTATAAGACAAAAATAATTTTCGTCCGTACCTACCTGCCCGTGCCGGGAATAGTTTCTGTAGCGATTTTTTCATATCCTTAATTCTTTGTCAAAACTTGATTTTTATATGATTAATAGGTAAACATTCAAAATGGAAACACATTGGGACGATAATAAGACAAAAGTAGTTTTCGTCAGTACCTACCTGCCCGTGCCGGAAATAGTTTCTGTAGCGATTTTTTCATATCCTCAAATCTTAGACAAAACTTGATTTTTATATGATTAATAGGTAAACATTCACAATGGAAACACATTGGGACGATTATAAGACAAAACTAGTTTTCGTCAGTACCTACCTGCCCGTGCCGGGAATAGTTTCTGTAGCGATTTTTTCATATCCTCAAATCTTTGTCAAAACTTGATTTTTATATGATTAATAAGTAAACATACACAATGGAAACACATTGGGACGATTATAAGACAAAAGTAGTTTTCGTCAGTACCGACCTACCCGTGCTGGGAGTAGTTTCTGTAATGCTTTTTTCATATCCTCAATTCATTGTCAAAACTTGATTTTTATATGATTTATAGGTAAATATTCACAATGGAAACACATTGGGACGATTACAAGACAAATGTAGTTTTCGTCAGTACCTACGTGCCCGTGCCGGGAGTAGTTTCTGTAGCGATTATTTCATATCCTCAATTCTTTGTCAAAACTTGATTTTTATTAGATTAATAGGTAAACATTCACAATGGAACACAATGGAACGATTATAAGAAAAATAGTTTTCGTCAGTAACTAGCTGCCCGTGCCGGGAGTAGTTTCTGTAGCGATTTTTTCATATCCTCAAATCTTTGTCAAAACTTGATTTTAATATGATTAATAGTTAAACATTCACAATGGAAACACAATGGGACGATTATAAGACAAAAGTAATTTTCGTCAGTACCTACAAGCCCGTGCCGGGAGTCGTTTCTGTTGCCATTTTTTCATATCATTAATACTTTGTCAAAACTTGATTTTTATATGATTAATAGGTAAACATTCACAATGGAAACACATTTGGACGATTAAAAGACAAAAGTAGTTTTTGTCAGTACCTACCTGCCCGTGCCGGGAGTAGTTTCTGTAGCAATTTTTTTAATATCCTCAATTCTTTGTTAAAACTAGATTTTTATATGATTAATAGGTAAACATTCACAATGGAAACACATTTGGACGATTTAAAGACAAAAATAATTATCGTCAGTACCTATCTGCCCGTGCCGGGAGTAGTTTCTGTAGCGATTTTTTCATATCCTTAATTCTTTGTCAAAACTTGATTTTTATATGATTAATAGGTAAACATTCACAATGGAAACACATTTGGACGATTAAAATACAAAAGTAGTTTTTGTCAGTACCTACCTGCCCGTGCCGGGAGTAGTTTCTGTAGCAATTTTTTTAATATCCTCAATTCTTTGTTAAAACTAGATTTTTATATGATTAATAGGTAAATATTCACAATGGAAACACATTGGGACGATTACAAGACAAATGTAGTTTTCGTCAGTACCGACCTACCCGTGCTGGGAGTAGTTTCGATAGCGATTTTTTCATATCCTCAATTCCTTGTCAAAACTTGATTTTTATATGATTAATAGGTAAAAATTCACAATGGAAACACATTGGGACGATTATAAGACAAAAATAGTTTTCGTTAGTACCTACCTGCCCGTGCCGGGAGTAGTTTCTGTAGCGATTTTTTCATATACTCAATTCCTTGTCAAAACTTTATTTTTATATGATTAATAGGTAAATATTCACAATGGAAACAAATTGGGACGATTACAAAACAAATGTAGTTTTCGTCAGTACCGACCTACCTGTGCTGGGAGTAGTTTCGATAGCGATTTTTTCATATCCTCAATTCCTTCTCAAAACTTGATTTTTATATGATTAATACATTTGGACGATTAAAAGACAAAAATAATTTTCATCAGTACCTATCTGCCCGCGCCGGGAGTAGTTTCTGTAGCGATTTTTTCATATCCTTAATTCTTTGTAGAAACTTGATTTTTATATGATTAATAGTTCATTCACAATGGAAACACATTGGGACCATTACAAGACAAAAGTAGTTTTCGTCAGTACCGACCTACCCGTGCTGGGAGTAGTTTCTGTAATGCTTTTTTCATATCCTCAATTCCTTGTCAAAACTTGATTTTTATTTGATAAATAGGTAAACATTCACAATGGAAACACAATGGGACCATTATAAGACAAAAATAGTTTTCGTCAGTACCGACCTACCCGTGCTGGGAGTAGTTTCTGTAATGCTTTTTTCATATCCTCAATTCATTGTCAAAACTTGATTTTTATATGATTAATAGGTAAATATTCACAATGGAAACACATTGGGAAGATTACAAGACAAATGTAGTTTTCGTCAGTACCTACGTGCCCGTGCCGGGAGTAGTTTCTGTAGCGATTATTTCATATCCTCAATTCTTTGTCAAAACTTGATTTTTATTAGATTAATAGGTAAACATTCACAATGGAACACAATGGAACGATTATAAGAAAAATAGTTTTCGTCAGTAACTAGCTGCCCGTGCCGGGAGTAGTTTCTGTAGCGATTTTTTCATATCCTCAAATCTTAGACAAAACTTGATTTTTATATGATTAATTGGTAAACATTCACAATGGAAACACATTGGGACGATTACAAGACAACAGTAGTTTTTGTCAGTACCGACCTACCCGTGCTGGGAGTAGTTTCGATAGTGATTTTTTCATATCCTCAATACCTTGTCAAAACTTGATTTTTATATGATTAATAGGTAAACATTCACAATGGAAACATATTGGTACGATTAAAAGACAAAAATATTTTTCGTCAGTACCTACCTGCCCGTGCCGGGAGTACTTTCTGTAATGATTTTTTCATATCCTCAATTCTTTGTCAAAACTTTATTTTTATATGAATAATACGTAAACATTCACAATGGATACACAATGGGACGATTAAAAGACAAAAGTAGTTTTCGTCAGTACCTATCTGCCCGCGCCGGGAGTAGTTTCTGTAGCGATTTTTTCATATCCTTAATTCTTTGTCAAAACTTGATTTTTATATGATTAATAGTTCATTCACAATGGAAACACATTGGGAAGATTACAAGACAAAAGTAGTTTTCGTCAGTACCGACCTACCCGTGCTGGGAGTAGTTTCTGTAATGCTTTTTTCATATCCTCAATTCCTTGTCAAAACTTGATTTTTATTTGATTAATAGGTAAACATTCACAATGGAAACACAATGGGACCAGACAAAAATAGTTTTCGTCAGTACCTACCTGCCCGTGCCGGGAATAGTTTCTGTAGCGATTTTTTCATATCCTTAATTCTTTGTCAAAACTTGATTTTTATATGATTAATAGGTAAACATTCACAATGGAAACACATTGGGACGATTATAAGACAAAAATAGTTTTCGTCAGTACCTACCTGCCCGTGCCGGGAGTAGTTTCTGTAGCGATTTTTTCATATACTCAAATCTTTGTCAAAACTAGATTTTTATATGATTAATAAGTAAACATTCACAATGGAAACACATTTGGACGATTTAAAGACAAAAATAATTATCGTCAGTACCTATCTGCCCGTGCCGGGAGTAGTTTCTGTAGCGATTTTTTCATATCCTTAATTCTTTGTCAAAACTTGATTTTTATATGATTAATAGGTAAACATTCACAATGGAAACACATTTGGACGATTAAAATACAAAAGTAGTTTTTGTCAGTACCGACCTACCCGTGCTGGGAGTAGTTTCGATAGCGATTTTTTCATATCCTCAATTCCTTGTCAAAACTTGATTTTTATATGATTAATAGGTAAAAATTCACAATGGAAACACATTGGGACGATTATAAGACAAAAATAGTTTTCGTTAGTACCTACCTGCCCGTGCCGGGAGTAGTTTCTGTAGCGATTTTTTCATATACTCAATTCCTTGTCAAAACTTTATTTTTATATGATTAATAGGTAAATATTCACAATGGAAACAAATTGGGACGATTACAAAACAAATGTAGTTTTCGTCAGTACCGACCTACCTGTGCTGGGAGTAGTTTCGATAGCGATTTTTTCATATCCTTAATTCCTTCTCAAAACTTGATTTTTATATGATTAATACATTTGGACGATTAAAAGACAAAAATAATTTTCATCAGTACCTATCTGCCCGCGCCGGGAGTAGTTTCTGTAGCGATTTTTTCATATCCTTAATTCTTTGTAGAAACTTGATTTTTATATGATTAATAGTTCATTCACAATGGAAACACATTGGGACCATTACAAGACAAAAGTAGTTTTCGTCAGTACCGACCTACCCGTGCTGGGAGTAGTTTCTGTAATGCTTTTTTCATATCCTCAATTCCTTGTCAAAACTTGATTTTTATTTGATAAATAGGTAAACATTCACAATGGAAACATAATGGGACCATTATAAGACAAAAATAGTTTTCGTCAGTACCGACCTACCCGTGCTGGGAGTAGTTTCTGTAATGCTTTTTTCATATCCTCAATTCATTGTCAAAACTTGATTTTTATATGATTAATAGGTAAATATTCACAATGGAAACACATTGGGAAGATTACAAGACAAATGTAGTTTTCGTCAGTACCTACGTGCCCGTGCCGGGAGTAGTTTCTGTAGCGATTATTTCATATCCTCAATTCTTTGTCAAAACTTGATTTTTATTAGATTAATAGGTAAACATTCACAATGGAACACAATGGAACGATTATAAGAAAAATAGTTTTCGTCAGTAACTAGCTGCCCGTGCCGGGAGTAGTTTCTGTAGCGATTTTTTCATATCCTCAATTCCTTGTCAAAACTTGATTTTTATATGATTAATAGGTAAAAATTCACAATGGAAACACATTGGGACGATTAAAAGACAAAAATAGTTTTCGTTAGTACCTACCTGCCCGTGCCGGGAGTAGTTTCTGTAGCGATTTTTTCATATACTCAATTCCTTGTCAAAACTTGATTTTTATATGATTAATAGGTAAATATTCACAATGGAAACAAATTGGGACGATTACAAAACAAATGTAGTTTTCGTCAGTACCGACCTACCTGTGCTGGGAGTAGTTTCGATAGCGATTTTTTCATATCCTCAATTCCTTGTCAAAACTTGATTTTTATATGATTAATACATTTGGACGATTAAAAGACAAAAATAATGTTCATCAGTTCCTACCTGCCCGTGCCGGGAGTAGTTTCTGTAGCGATTTTTTCATATACTCAAATCTTTGTCAAAACTTGATTTTTATATGATTAATAGGTAAACATTCACAATGGAAACACATTGGGACGATTACAAGACAAATGTAGTTTTCGTCAGTAACGACCTACCTGTGCTGGGAGTAGTTTCAATAGCGATTTTTTCATATCCTCAATTCCTTGTCAAAACTAGATTTTTATATGATTAATAGGTAAATATTCACAATAGAAACACATTGGGACGATTACATTACAAATGTAGTTTTCGTCAGTACCTACGTGCCCGTGCCGGGAGTAGTTTCTGTAGCGATTATTTCATATCCTCAATTCCTTGTCAAAACTTGATTTTTATTAGATTAATAGGTAAACATTCACAATGGAAACACAATGGAACGATTATAAGAAAAATAGTTTTCGTCAGTAACTAGCTGCCCGTGCCGGGAGTTGTTTCTGTAGCGATTTTTTCATATCCTCAAATCTTTGTCAAAACTTAATTTTTATATGATTAATAGTTAAACATTCACAATGGAAACACAATGGGACGATTATAAGACAAAAGTAATTTTCGTCAGTACCTACAAGCCCGTGCCGGGAGTAGTTTCTGTTGCGATTTTTTCATATCATTAATTCTTTGTCAAAACTTGATTTTTATATGATTAATAGGTAAACATTCACAATGGAAACACATTGGGACGATTATAAGCCAAAAATAGATTTCGTCAGTACATACCTGCCCGTAACGGAAGTAGTTTCTGTAGCAATTTTTCCATATACTCAAATCTTTGTCAAAACTTGATTTTTATATGATTAATAGGTAAACATTAACAATGGAAACACATTGGGACGATTAAAAGACAAAAATATTTTTCGTCAGTACCTACCTGCCCGTGCCGAGAGTAGTTTCTGTAATGCTTTTTTCATATCCTCAATTCCTTGTCAAAACTTGATTTTTATTTGATAAATAGGTAAACATTCACAATGGAAACACAATGGGACCATTATAAGACAAAAATAGTTTTCGTCAGTACCTACCTGCCCGTGCCGGGAATAGTTTCTGTAGCGATTTTTTCATATCCTCAAATCTTTGTCAAAACTTGATTTTTATATGATTAATAAGTAAACATACACAATGGAAACACATTGGGACGATTATAAGACAAAAGTAGTTTTCGTCAGTACCGACCTACCCGTGCTGGGAGTAGTTTCTGTAATGCTTTTTTCATATCCTCAATTCATTGTCAAAACTTGATTTTTATATGATTTATAGGTAAATATTCACAATGGAAACACATTGGGACGATTACAAGACAAATGTAGTTTTCGTCAGTACCTACGTGCCCGTGCCGGGAGTAGTTTCTGTAGCGATTATTTCATATCCTCAATTCTTTGTCAAAACTTGATTTTTATTAGATTAATAGGTAAACATTCACAATGGAACACAATGGAACGATTATAAGAAAAATAGTTTTCGTCAGTAACTAGCTGCCCGTGCCGGGAGTAGTTTCTGTAGCGATTTTTTCATATCCTCAAATCTTTGTCAAAACTTGATTTTAATATGATTAATAGTTAAACATTCACAATGGAAACACAATGGGACGATTATAAGACAAAAGTAATTTTCGTCAGTACCTACAAGCCCGTGCCGGGAGTCGTTTCTGTTGCCATTTTTTCATATCATTAATACTTTGTCAAAACTTGATTTTTATATGATTAATAGGTAAACATTCACAATGGAAACACATTTGGACGATTAAAAGACAAAAGTAGTTTTTGTCAGTACCTACCTGCCCGTGCCGGGAGTAGTTTCTGTAGCAATTTTTTTAATATCCTCAATTCTTTGTTAAAACTAGATTTTTATATGATTAATAGGTAAACATTCACAATGGAAACACATTTGGACGATTTAAAGACAAAAATAATTATCGTCAGTACCTATCTGCCCGTGCCGGGAGTAGTTTCTGTAGCGATTTTTTCATATCCTTAATTCTTTGTCAAAACTTGATTTTTATATGATTAATAGGTAAACATTCACAATGGAAACACATTTGGACGATTAAAATACAAAAGTAGTTTTTGTCAGTACCTACCTGCCCGTGCCGGGAGTAGTTTCTGTAGCAATTTTTTTAATATCCTCAATTCTTTGTTAAAACTAGAATTTTATATGATTAATAGGTAAATATTCACAATGGAAACACATTGGGACGATTACAAGACAAATGTAGTTTTCGTCAGTACCGACCTACCCGTGCTGGGAGTAGTTTCGATAGCGATTTTTTCATATCCTCAATTCCTTGTCAAAACTTGATTTTTATATGATTAATAGGTAAAAATTCACAATGGAAACACATTGGGACGATTATAAGACAAAAATAGTTTTCGTTAGTACCTACCTGCCCGTGCCGGGAGTAGTTTCTGTAGCGATTTTTTCATATACTCAATTCCTTGTCAAAACTTTATTTTTATATGATTAATAGGTAAATATTCACAATGGAAACAAATTGGGACGATTACAAAACAAATGTAGTTTTCGTCAGTACCGACCTACCTGTGCTGGGAGTAGTTTCGATAGCGATTTTTTCATATCCTCAATTCCTTCTCAAAACTTGATTTTTATATGATTAATACATTTGGACGATTAAAAGACAAAAATAATTTTCATCAGTACCTATCTGCCCGCGCCGGGAGTAGTTTCTGTAGCGATTTTTTCATATCCTTAATTCTTTGTAGAAACTTGATTTTTATATGATTAATAGTTCATTCACAATGGAAACACATTGGGACCATTACAAGACAAAAGTAGTTTTCGTCAGTACCGACCTACCCGTGCTGGGAGTAGTTTCTGTAATGCTTTTTTCATATCCTCAATTCCTTGTCAAAACTTGATTTTTATTTGATAAATAGGTAAACATTCACAATGGAAACACAATGGGACCATTATAAGACAAAAATAGTTTTCGTCAGTACCGACCTACCCGTGCTGGGAGTAGTTTCTGTAATGCTTTTTTCATATCCTCAATTCATTGTCAAAACTTGATTTTTATATGATTAATAGGTAAATATTCACAATGGAAACACATTGGGAAGATTACAAGACAAATGTAGTTTTCGTCAGTACCTACGTGCCCGTGCCGGGAGTAGTTTCTGTAGCGATTATTTCATATCCTCAATTCTTTGTCAAAACTTGATTTTTATTAGATTAATAGGTAAACATTCACAATGGAACACAATGGAACGATTATAAGAAAAATAGTTTTCGTCAGTAACTAGCTGCCCGTGCCGGGAGTAGTTTCTGTAGCGATTTTTTCATATCCTCAATTCCTTGTCAAAACTTGATTTTTATATGATTAATAGGTAAAAATTCACAATGGAAACACATTGGGACGATTAAAAGACAAAAATAGTTTTCGTTAGTACCTACCTGCCCGTGCCGGGAGTAGTTTCTGTAGCGATTTTTTCATATACTCAATTCCTTGTCAAAACTTGATTTTTATATGATTAATAGGTAAATATTCACAATGGAAAGAAATTGGGACGATTACAAAACAAATGTAGTTTTCGTCAGTACCGACCTACCTGGAGAGTACAGGACTAAATCCTCTATTCTAGCGGTTGCCCAGCCCTAGTAACTTTGGACGACCTGGGATAAATGAATGCTGGATCAAAGCTTAAAAGTGAATCCTGCGGGATGCGGGGAACGGACACTTGTTGGAACGTACGCTGCCTTGGAAGAAAGCAAATCACCTATAAATGCCTTATAATAACAACTCACCTCAATTCACCACTCGCCTCGATCGGAAGAATGCGTGCTTCTGGAATCGCCAGGATTCCCGTGACGTCACTGAAATGTCTTTGACACACACAAGCGGATTACCAGCAGTTGCCAGCGTAGCAGATGCGGTGGTATGCGGATTTATCAGAGTCCAACTTTTATTAAGATAAATTAGTACGGGACGCGTGTTGGTCGATCTAATGACTTGCGAAGACTCGAAGCACCAAGATGGCGGCTTCTTGCGGTCCCCTGCATGGGGCGTGTCGGTGCAATCTATACCGACCTTTGACGGATGGTTCACCAAAATAAGTTATTAAAATAAGACATTCTTAATAGATAGGTGAAATACCATCCAATCAAGACAGCGGTATAATTATTCACATTAATTTGCAAATAATCCCAACAAGCGTAACCATTTCCCCCGGCTTGAAAGTTCCTACTTTCGAAACACAGAAGAAAAGGGATATGAAAATTGAATTGAAGGATATAATAATCCTGTATGGGAAAAAAAAGTAAGAAAATCAAACCTTAGTTGCATATTGTCACAAACTCTATTGTAATCTAAAGTTATAAACAAACACAACGCGCAAGCGTTAGAGCAAGAGCTCTTAAAATAGAGATACTAAGAATTACTTAACTAACTAACCCTATAGTCTACACAGCGATGCGATGCAAGACCTTAATTTTAAACTAAGGACATAAACAAAAACTATTAGAAACCTTACTGAGTTGGCAGAGGGCACAACTTCACAACCGGTCGACTTTGTAAAATCCCACCTTTAGCCTTAAAGAAGCGACTCGAATTACCCCGGTTTTGTCCGGAAAGATTTGAGTAATTAAATCTAACGGAAATTGCAAGGGCATGACAATGTCCTGGATGGAGACAACTACCATGCCTAATGTAATAGGATTAGCTGGAGTGTTCCATTTCTCTCTGGATTGCAAGGTGTGTAAATACTCTATACGCCACCTATTCCAAAAGGAGCGGACAAGTTTATCGGTCAATTCATATCGCGAAATAAGATGCAAACAAGTTTCATTCAATTCACGAATGGGAAGAAACACAGGCGGTTTCGTATACAAGAAGTGCGGCGGCGGCAGTGTGGACAGTTCCGAAAGGTTAAAGCTTAGCGAATGCGGGAGCTTTGAATTCCACAAGGTCTCCAGTTGAGCTAACCCAGTGTTAAGCTCGTAAAGTGATGGTATGTAGACCAATCACTTTGAAAAGATGCGTATTTACAGCGCGGTTGGCGACAAATATGTGCCAGCGCTGCGGAATAGACCATAACTTTACCGTTGAGTTAGATAAAGCTATGACGACTGCCTCAATGGCATGACGAGCGGCATATAATAATAATATATATAATCGATTTATCAATTTTGCTAAAAGGAGTGCGATGCGAATCTCATGAAGAGTTATACATTTAGTGGCGCGACCGTAACACGGCCTAAAACATCAAGACGTGCGGGTGAAACAAGTGGAAGATTATGATTCTTCAATTGCGAATTATCTAAAGGCTCCTTGATGACGTCATCGTGAATAAGCTTGATATTAGGTAGCTTGGTAAGTCCGCGCTCGAGGCACAAAGAACTGCGACGAGCGACGGCGACTGAAGAGCTATCCAATGCTACGTAGCTGTCATCAGGAGTGCGATTTTTAGTGGATAGATAGAACTCTTCACTTGTTTTACTGTTCATGTCTCCAACTGCGGTGACTTTGTCAATCTTGATAGACGGACGCAGGTCGCAAACGTCATGGCAAGAAGTTGAGAGGAACGACAACGTGTCTGAAAGAGGTAACAATATAGGTGCCTCTCCCATAAGTATATAGCCCAGCACCGTCTCGACTGCGTCAGGACACCCAGGTTTACCAGTGACGCAACCTGGTCGCAACAATTTAGCGAACAGTTTTACGCCAAGTAAAATATCAATGTTACCAGGTACATTCCATGTGTCGTCAGCGAGGAAGCTCGGATCAATGTGGTTCAACCCAGCGACATTTATATCGCACAAAGGAAGTTGAGCGGTAATTTGATCCAGTACTAACGCATCGATATGGTACTTAGCACGCGAGCGACGTCGTGAGCGGAACGTGAGGTCGACGGAACCTCGAACAGGCTGAGAAATACCACCAATACCTCTGACGGTACTAGTAGGTGCCGCGCGAATCGACAAACCTAACGTGCGACAACAATGCGATGTTACATAATTTTTCTGCGAACCGGGATCTAGCAAACATCTGATCGTTACGTCCCTACCCTTTTTATTCACCACTATTATTTTAGCGGTGGCCAACACTTCGGTAGTACGTTTGGTCTCCTCTACCGCGGAATGTGTACATAGTGCAACCCGCTCGGGAGCTGCTGACAAGACTTCAACAGGACCAGCAGAAGAAGTAGCCGCGGGGGCAGTCACTGGGGGTAGAGGGGCAGAAACTATGGCGTTGGTTTCAGCGCACGGCAGCGGCAGTTGTTCGAAGTGAAGCAACGTGTGATGCCTGCCGTTACATTTTTTGCAACCGATTTTCGATTGGCATTTCAGCGTGGTGTGCCGGTTGCTTAGACAATTGACACACATTTTGTTATCTTTAACAAATTTAAATCTATCAAGTGACTGCAGTTTCTGGAACCCAGTGCACTTGAATAGATGTAGATGATTGGTGCTACATAGGGAGCATTTACTGTTGTCAGCTACGCCTACATATACCTGCGGCACCTTTGAGGTGGAAGGAGAGGGAGGCCTGGTCCCTGCGGAAGCGCGCGGGGGCGCTGTTGTGCGGTAAATTATTTTAATTTGTTCGCGTACAAATTTTACAAAATAGTCGTAGTCAACGAGTTCTTGATCCCTTTGATATCGCAAGGACATTTCATAATGTTTTGCTACATCTGAGTCAATTAATTTGAGGCCCAGATGGGTGAAAATAAAATCAGCAAGATTTTCTATTTTTAATTGTTTGATTCCTGCTATAATTGCTGTAAATTTATCAAACACCTTTTCTAAGTTAGCAGGTGATGTACCTGCTGACTTTAAGGCAAACAGCTGATTTAAATAATTGACAGCGAGCGCGCGGGTATCTAAGTACTTTGCGATAAGCGCATCCCAAACAACTCGGTAATTTTCGGCGGACGGACATAGACCTGCCGACACATTCCTAGCCTTGCCTTTGAGACAGCTTAATAAGTAGTGGATGCGATCTGAATCCGAGAGGTCAGAGTTTGTGTGGATCACCCTCTTAAAGGTTTCATAAAAAAATGGAAAACTTTCTATGTCACCGTCAAACGTGGGGAGTTCAATTTTTGGTACCTTTATATGGTACGCACTCCTGCCAGCTGAACTCATGGTGGCAGAGGGCGATGACACCGGCGGCGGTTCCAATAATGCGCTTAAAGTATTTTTTATTTCACAAACCAAGTCGTCAAATGAGTTCAAACTACTATAACTGACTTCATATTTCTCGTCCAGTTTCATAGATGAAAGATTGACATTATCCAGTATCTCGTTGAATTCACCGCGCAACGCATCAATTTGCCTAGCTTGCGCAATGAATGTCCTGCGAGCGCGCTCAGTTGTCAACGCCTTGGATGACTCATAAATGGCCTGGACGCGTGCGAAACATGCGTCGCGTTTTGCGAGATAAAGTTTTAATTGGATTTTATCTTCCATATTTGATGGAATAATTACCTACCACACAAACAAACCCTAAGATTCTAGCGGAACCCTAATGCGAAGGGTAAACGGACGTTATTTAATTACAATTATTTTACAAAAATACTTAGAAAGGAACAAGAAATGATGATGATCTTTAATAAATTCGTTACACGATAAACAAATTGTATCTAAAAATCAAACAAACTGCGAAAGGAATCAATATAAAACAAGGAAACAAAAAACGCGTAGGTAAGTAAGTTTGTGTAAACAGGCCGGACAGGTAGGTACTTTCACCGAGCGAGGCACCTTTGTTATCGACCTATTTATCACAATAAAATAAATGCGATGCGAGTAAAAAATATTCTAAGATAAGCGTAGGTAGGTATCACAAACCACAAAGTTCACGCGATCCACAACAATTGAGTTGTTACCTATAGTTAGGAAGGTAGGTAAGTATAAAAATGCTGTTAAATAATGCAATAGTCGAAGCTTTCGTTCGTAATACCTGAGGAATGTAGGCAGTAGGTACAAATTGTAGGTTCTCACTACTGTTACACCCTAGCGATAAAAGCGTTAAGTATTGATGAACACGTAAATAAATGTTTAGGTAGGTATTAAGTTTCTAAACGAGAAATTCCTATCAAAAAATCAAGGTTATTTCAGTATCCCAGAAAGATAACACAAGCCCTAAAGTGCGGAGTAAGATGAATGACTAATAATAATTCATTCAAATGCGAGTTATGAAAACAATAATGATGCGAACTTGCCTACCTGCCTATTATCGAATTCAGAGATTCCCGTCAAAAGATCGAGGAAACCCTATAATGAATGAATAATAGGTAGGTTGGTAACGAAAGTACCTAAAACTTAGGTATAATGAAATGATTGTAGGTGTACCTACTAAATCATTCACATACAATGCGATGCGAACGTACTCATATACGTTTAATGATTAAATTGCACTAATTGGAATCATATGCGGTTGGAGTCTCCTAGTGTATATATATAACTACTTATTCCCGAGTAGATAGGTAAATAATAACCTATCTAAGAACCCAGTTACAATAAGTAGTTATTCGAATAACCTTTCAAGGTTAGGGAGCGGTATGTGGACTTCGGACACGTCACGTCTTACTACCCAGTACCCACACTTCTACATTTAACAAAAAAAGATATGCAATTTAGCGAAATACGAATGATTTTATGCCAATAACTTATTTTGCGATATGAATTAACTATTATTTAATCGTATTTCAATAATTTATGAATAAAACATGCGAGATTACGATAATAGAAAAATATTTTTTCTGCCGGTAGGTAAGGGTAATGAAACACAAATATAGACGTTAACGAGTATGCAATAGAGGTGAGAATAGTGTGACGATATGCAACAATGAGATAGATTACTAGTTAAAATTCGTAACTTTTTAACCTGGAATAATCTAGACTGTGGATCTAAATTTAAGCTTATGTGCGGCCGAAGGACCAAAATGGAGAGTACAGGACTAAATCCTCTATTCTAGCGGTTGCCCAGCCCTAGTAACTTTGGACGACCTGGGATAAATGAATGCTGGATCAAAGCTTAAAAGTGAATCCTGCGGGATGCGGGGAACGGACACTTGTTGGAACGTACGCTGCCTTGGAAGAAAGCAAATCACCTATAAATGCCTTATAATAACAACTCACCTCAATTCACCACTCGCCTCGATCGGAAGAATGCGTGCTTCTGGAATCGCCAGGATTCCCGTGACGTCACTGAAATGTCTTTGACACACACAAGCGGATTACCAGCAGTTGCCAGCGTAGCAGATGCGGTGGTATGCGGATTTATCAGAGTCCAACTTTTATTAAGATAAATTAGTACGGGACGCGTGTTGGTCGATCTAATGACTTGCGAAGACTCGAAGCACCAAGATGGCGGCTTCTTGCGGTCCCCTGCATGGGGCGTGTCGGTGCAATCTATACCGACCTTTGACGGATGGTTCACCAAAATAAGTTATTAAAATAAGACATTCTTAATAGATAGGTGAAATACCATCCAATCAAGACAGCGGTATAATTATTCACATTAATTTGCAAATAATCCCAACAAGCGTAACCACTACCTGTGCTGGGAGTAGTTTCGATAGCGATTTTTTCATATCCTCAATTCCTTGTCAAAACTTGATTTTTATATGATTAATACATTTGGACGATTAAAAGACAAAAATAATTTTCATCAGTTCCTACCTGCCCGTGCCGGGAGTAGTTTCTGTAGCGATTTTTTCATATACTCAAATCTTTGTCAAAACTTGATTTTTATATGATTAATAGGTAAACATTCACAATGGAAACACATTGGGACGATTACAAGACAAATGTAGTTTTCGTCAGTAACGACCTACCTGTGCTGGGAGTAGTTTCAATAGCGATTTTTTTTATCCTCAATTCCTTGTCAAAACTAGATTTTTATATGATTAATAGGTAAATATTCACAATAGAAACACATTGGGACGATTACAAGACAAATGTAGTTTTCGTCAGTACCTACGTGCCCGTGCCGGGAGTAGTTTCTGTAGCGATTATTTCATATCCTCAATTCCTTGTCAAAACTTGATTTTTATTAGATTAATAGGTAAACATTCACAATGGAAACACAATGGAACGATTATAAGAAAAATAGTTTTCGTCAGTAACTAGCTGCCCGTGCCGGGAGTTGTTTCTGTAGCGATTTTTTCATATCCTCAAATCTTTGTCAAAACTTAATTTTTATATGATTAATAGTTAAACATTCACAATGGAAACACAATGGGACGATTATAAGACAAAAGTAATTTTCGTCAGTACCTACAAGCCCGTGCCGGGAGTAGTTTCTGTTGCGATTTTTTCATATCATTAATTCTTTGTCAAAACTTGATTTTTATATGATTAATAGGTAAACATTCACAATGGAAACACATTGGGACGATTATAAGCCAAAAATAGATTTCGTCAGTACATACCTGCCCGTAACGGAAGTAGTTTCTGTAGCAATTTTTCCATATACTCAAATCTTTGTCAAAACTTGATTTTTATATGATTAATAGGTAAACATTAACAATGGAAACACATTGGGACGATTATAAGACAAAAATAGATTTCGTCAGTACCTACCTGCCCGTGCCGGGAGTAGTTTCTGTAATGATTTTTTCATATCCTCAATTCCTTGTCAAAACTTGATTTTTATTTGATTAATAGTTAAACATTCACAATGGAAACACAATGGGACGATTATAAGACAAAAATAATTTTCGTCCGTACCTACCTGCCCGTGCCGGGAATAGTTTCTGTAGCGATTTTTTCATATCCTTAATTCTTTGTCAAAACTTGATTTTTATATGATTAATAGGTAAACATTCAAAATGGAAACACATTGGGACGATAATAAGACAAAAGTAGTTTTCGTCAGTACCTACCTGCCCGTGCCGGGAGTAGTTTCTGTAGCGATTTTTTCATATCCTCAAATCTTTGTCAAAACTTGATTTTTATATGATTAATAGGTAAACATTCACAATGGAAACACATTTGGACGATTAAAAGACAAAAATATTTTTCGTCAGTACCTACCTGCCCGTGCCGAGAGTAGTTTCTGTAATGCTTTTTTCATATCCTCAATTCCTTGTCAAAACTTGATTTTTATTTGATAAATAGGTAAACATTCACAATGGAAACACAATGGGACCATTATAAGACAAAAATAGTTTTCGTCAGTACCTACCTGCCCGTGCCGGGAATAGTTTCTGTAGCGATTTTTTCATATCCTCAAATCTTTGTCAAAACTTGATTTTTATATGATTAATAAGTAAACATACACAATGGAAACACATTGGGACGATTATAAGACAAAAGTAGTTTTCGTCAGTACCGACCTACCCGTGCTGGGAGTAGTTTCTGTAATGCTTTTTTCATATCCTCAATTCATTGTCAAAACTTGATTTTTATATGATTTATAGGTAAATATTCACAATGGAAACACATTGGGACGATTACAAGACAAATGTAGTTTTCGTCAGTACCTACGTGCCCGTGCCGGGAGTAGTTTCTGTAGCGATTATTTCATATCCTCAATTCTTTGTCAAAACTTGATTTTTATTAGATTAATAGGTAAACATTCACAATGGAACACAATGGAACGATTATAAGAAAAATAGTTTTCGTCAGTAACTAGCTGCCCGTGCCGGGAGTAGTTTCTGTAGCGATTTTTTCATATCCTCAAATCTTTGTCAAAACTTGATTTTAATATGATTAATAGTTAAACATTCACAATGGAAACACAATGGGACGATTATAAGACAAAAGTAATTTTCGTCAGTACCTACAAGCCCGTGCCGGGAGTCGTTTCTGTTGCCATTTTTTCATATCATTAATACTTTGTCAAAACTTGATTTTTATATGATTAATAGGTAAACATTCACAATGGAAACACATTTGGACGATTAAAAGACAAAAGTAGTTTTTGTCAGTACCTACCTGCCCGTGCCGGGAGTAGTTTCTGTAACAATTTTTTTAATATCCTCAATTCTTTGTTAAAACTAGATTTTTATATGATTAATAGGTAAAAATTCACAATGGAAACACATTGGGACGATTAAAAGACAAAAATAGTTTTCGTTAGTACCTACCTGCCCGTGCCGGGAGTAGTTTCTGTAGCGATTTTTTCATATACTCAATTCCTTGTCAAAACTTGATTTTTATATGATTAATAGGTAAATATTCACATTGGAAACAAATTGGGACGATTACAAAACAAATGTAGTTTTCGTCAGTACCGACCTACCTGTGCTGGGAGTAGTTTCGATAGCGATTTTTTCATATTCTCAATTCCTTGTCAAAACTTGATTTTTATATGATTAATACATTTGGACGATTAAAAGACAAAAATAATTTTCATCAGTTCCTACCTGCCCTTGCCGGGAGTAGTTTCTGTAGCGATTTTTTCATATACTCAAATCTTTGTCAAAACTTGATTTTTATATGATTAATAGGTAAACATTCACAATGGAAACACATTGGGACGATTACAAGACAAATGTAGTTTTCGTCAGTACCTACGTGCCCGTGCCGGGAGTAGTTTCTGTAGCGATTATTTCATATCCTCAATTCTTTGTCAAAACTTGATTTTTATTAGATTAATAGGTAAACATTCACAATGGAAACACATTGGAACGATTATAAGAAAAATAGTTTTCGTCAGTAACTAGCTGCCCGTGCCGGGAGTTGTTTCTGTAGCGATTTTTTCATATCCTCAAATCTTTGTCAAAACTTGATTTTTATATGATTAATAGTTAAACATTCACAATGGAAACACAATGGGACGATTATAAGACAAAAGTAATTTTCGTCAGTACCTACAAGCCCGTGCCGGGAGTAGTTTCTGTTGCGATTTTTTCATATCATTAATTCTTTGTCAAAACTTGATTTTTATATGATTAATAGGTAAACATTCACAATGGAAACACATTGGGACGATTATAAGACAAAAATAGATTTCGTCAGTACATACCTGCCCGTAACGGGAGTAGTTTCTGTAGCGATTTTTTCATATACTCAAATCTTTGTCAAAACTTGATTTTTATATGATTAATAAGTAAACATTCACAATGGAAACACATTTGGACGATTAAAAGACAAAAATATTTTTCGTCAGTACCTACCTGCCCGTGCCGGGAATAGTTTCTGAAGCGATTTTTTCATATCCTCAAATCTTTGTCAAAACTTGATTTTTATATGATTAATAGGTAAACATTAACAATGAAAACACATTGGGACGATTATAAGACAAAAATAGTTTTCGTCAGTACCTACCTGCCCGTGCCGGGAGTAGTTTCTGTAATGATTTTTTCATATCCTCAATTCCTTGTCAAAACTTGATTTTTATTTGATTAATAGGTAAACATTCACAATGGAAACACAATGGGACGATTATAAGACAAAAATAGTTTTCGTCAGTACCTACCTGCCCGTGCCGGGAATAGTTTCTGTAGCGATTTTTTCATATCCTCAAATCTTTGTAAAAACTTGATTTTTATTTGATTAATAGGTAAACATTCACAATGGAAACACAATGGGACGATTATAAGACAAAAATAATTTTTATCAGTACCTACCTGCCCGTGCCGGAAATAGTTTCTGTAGCGATTTTTTCATATCCTCAAATCTTAGACAAAACTTGATTTTTATATGATTAATAGGTAAACATTCACAATGGAAACACATTGGGACGATTATAAGACAAAAGTAGTTTTCGTCAGTACCTACCTGCCCGTGCCGGGAATAGTTTCTGTAGCGATATTTTCATATCCTCAAATCTTAGACAAAACTTGATTTTTATATGATTAATAGGTAAACATTCACAATGGAAACACATTGGGACGATTACAAGACAACAGTAGTTTTATCAGTACCGACCTACCCGTGCTGGGAGTAGTTTCGATAGTGATTTTTTCATATCCTCAATACCTTGTCAAAACTTGATTTTTATATGATTAATAGGTAAACATTAACAATGGAAACATATTGGGACGATTATAAGACAAATGTAGTTTTCGTCAGTACCTACGGGCCCGTGCCGGGAGTAGTTTCTGTAGCGATTATTTCATATCCTCAAATCTTTGTAAAA
Organism: Eupithecia dodoneata; assembly: GCA_947044415.1. Classification (NCBI taxonomy): domain Eukaryota; kingdom Metazoa; phylum Arthropoda; class Insecta; order Lepidoptera; family Geometridae; genus Eupithecia; species Eupithecia dodoneata. The sequence continues at coordinate 11,901,661 of OX345671.1, forward strand.
ACTTGATTTTTATTTGATTAATAGGTAAACATTCACAATGGAAACACAATGGGACGATTATAAGACAAAAATAATTTTTATCAGTACCTACCTGCCCGTGCCGGAAATAGTTTCTGTAGCGATTTTTTCATATCCTCAAATCTTAGACAAAACTTGATTTTTATATGATTAATAGGTAAACATTCACAATGGAAACACATTGGGACGATTATAAGACAAAAGTAGTTTTCGTCAGTACCTACCTGCCCGTGCCGGGAATAGTTTCTGTAGCGATATTTTCATATCCTCAAATCTTAGACAAAACTTGATTTTTATATGATTAATAGGTAAACATTCACAATGGAAACACATTGGGACGATTACAAGACAACAGTAGTTTTATCAGTACCGACCTACCCGTGCTGGGAGTAGTTTCGATAGTGATTTTTTCATATCCTCAATACCTTGTCAAAACTTGATTTTTATATGATTAATAGGTAAACATTAACAATGGAAACATATTGGGACGATTATAAGACAAATGTAGTTTTCGTCAGTACCTACGGGCCCGTGCCGGGAGTAGTTTCTGTAGCGATTATTTCATATCCTCAATTCTTTGTCAAAACTTGATTTTTATATGATTAATAGGTAAACATTCACAATGGAAACACATTGGGACGATTATAAGCCAAAAATAGATTTCGTCAGTACATACCTGCCCGTAACGGGAGTAGTTTCTGTAGCAATTTTTTCATATACTCAAATCTTTGTCAAAACTTGATTTTTATATGATTAATAGGTAAACATTAACAATGGAAACACATTGGGACGATTATAAGACAAAAATAGTTTTCGTCAGTACCTACCTGCCCGTGCCGGGAGTAGTTTCTGTAATGATTTTTTCATATCCTCAATTCCTTGTCAAAACTTGATTTTTATTTGATTAATAGTTAAACATTCACAATGGAAACACAATGGGACGATTATAAGACAAAAATAATTTTCGTCCGTACCTACCTGCCCGTGCCGGGAATAGTTTCTGTAGCGATTTTTTCATATCCTTAATTCTTTGTCAAAACTTGATTTTTATATGATTAATAGGTAAACATTCACAATGGAAACACATTTGGACGATTAAAAGACAAAAATATTTTTCGTCAGTACCTACCTGCCCGTGCCGAGAGTAGTTTCTCTAATGCTTTTTTCATATCCTCAATTCCTTGTCAAAACTTGATTTTTATTTGATAAATAGGTAAACATTCACAATGGAAACACAATGGGACCATTATAAGACAAAAATAGTTTTCGTCAGTACCTACCTGCCCGTGCCGGGAATAGTTTCTGTAGCGATTTTTTCATATCCTCAAATCTTTGTCAAAACTTGATTTTTATATGATTAATAAGTAAACATACACAATGGAAACACATTGGGACGATTATAAGACAAAAGTAGTTTTCGTCAGTACCGACCTACCCGTGCTGGGAGTAGTTTCTGTAATGCTTTTTTCATATCCTCAATTCATTGTCAAAACTTGATTTTTATATGATTTATAGGTAAATATTCACAATGGAAACACATTGGGACGATTACAAGACAAATGTAGTTTTCGTCAGTACCTACGTGCCCGTGCCGGGAGTAGTTTCTGTAGCGATTATTTCATATCCTCAATTCTTTGTCAAAACTTGATTTTTATTAGATTAATAGGTAAACATTCACAATGGAACACAATGGAACGATTATAAGAAAAATAGTTTTCGTCAGTAACTAGCTGCCCGTGCCGGGAGTAGTTTCTGTAGCGATTTTTTCATATCCTCAAATCTTTGTCAAAACTTGATTTTAATATGATTAATAGTTAAACATTCACAATGGAAACACAATGGGACGATTATAAGACAAAAGTAATTTTCGTCAGTACCTACAAGCCCGTGCCGGGAGTCGTTTCTGTTGCCATTTTTTCATATCATTAATTCTTTGTCAAAACTTGATTTTTATATGATTAATAGGTAAACATTCACAATGGAAACACATTTGGACGATTAAAAGACAAAAGTAGTTTTTGTCAGTACCTACCTGCCCGTGCCGGGAGTAGTTTCTGTAGCAATTTTTTTAATATCCTCAATTCTTTGTTAAAACTAGATTTTTATATGATTAATAGGTAAATATTCACAATGGAAACACATTGGGACGATTACAAGACAAATGTAGTTTTCGTCAGTACCGACCTACCCGTGCTGAGAGTAGTTTCGATAGCGATTTTTTCATATCCTCAATTCCTTGTCAAAACTTGATTTTTATATGATTAATAGGTAAAAATTCACGATGGAAACACATTGGGACGATTATAAGACAAAAATAGTTTTCGTTAGTACCTACCTGCCCGTGCCGGGAGTAGTTTCTGTAGCGATTTTTTCATATACTCTATTCCTTGTCAAAACTTGATTTTTATATGATTAATAGGTAAATATTCACAATGGAAACAAATTGGGACGATTACAAAACAAATGTAGTTTTCGTCAGTACCGACCTACCTGTGCTGGGAGTAGTTTCGATAGCGATTTTTTCATATTCTCAATTCCTTGTCAAAACTTGATTTTTATATGATTAATACATTTGGACGATTAAAAGACAAAAATAATTTTCATCAGTTCCTACCTGCCCTTGCCGGGAGTAGTTTCTGTAGCGATTTTTTCATATACTCAAATCTTTGTCAAAACTTGATTTTTATATGATTAATAGGTAAACATTCACAATGGAAACACATTGGGACGATTACAAGACAAATGTAGTTTTCGTCAGTACCTACGTGCCCGTGCCGGGAGTAGTTTCTGTAGCGATTATTTCATATCCTCAATTCTTTGTCAAAACTTGATTTTTATTAGATTAATAGGTAAACATTCACAATGGAAACACAATGGAACGATTATAAGAAAAATAGTTTTCGTCAGTAACTAGCTGCCCGTGCCGGGAGTTGTTTCTGTAGCGATTTTTTCATATCCTCAAATCTTTGTCAAAACTTGATTTTTATATGATTAATAGTTAAACATTCACAATGGAAACACAATGGGACGATTATAAGACAAAAGTAATTTTCGTCAGTACCTACAAGCCCGTGCCAGGAGTAGTTTCTGTTGCGATTTTTTCATATCATTAATTCTTTGTCAAAACTTGATTTTTATATGATTAATAGGTAAACATTAACAATGGAAACACATTGGGACGATTATAAGACAAAAATAGTTTTCGTCAGTACCTACCTGCCCGTGCCGGGAGTAGTTTCTGTAATGATTTTTTCATATCCTCAATTCCTTGTCAAAACTTGATTTTTATTTGATTAATAGGTAAACATTCACAATGGAAACACAATGGGACGATTATAAGACAAAAATAGTTTTCATCAGTACCTACCTGCCCGTGCCGGGAATAGTTTCTGTAGCGATTTTTTCATATCCTCAAATCTTTGTCAAAACTTGATTTTTATATGATTAATAGTTCATTCACAATGGAAACACATTGGGACGATTACAAGACAAAAGTAGTTTTCGTCAGTACCGACCTACCCGTGCTGGGAGTAGTTTCTGTAATGCTTTTTTCATATCCTCAATTCCATGTCAAAACTTGATTTTTATTTGATTAATAGGTAAACATTCACAATGGAAACACAATGGGACGATTATAAGACAAAAATAGTTTTCGTCAGTACCTACCTGCCCGTGCCGGGAATAGTTTCTGTAGCGATTTTTTCATATCCTCAAATTTTTGTAAAAACTTGATTTTTATTTGATTAATAGGTAAACATTCACAATGGAAACACATTGGGACGATTATAAGACAAAAGTAGTTTTCGTCAGTACCTACCTGCCCGTGCCGGGAATAGTTTCTGTAGCGATATTTTCATATCCTCAAATCTTAGACAAAACTTGATTTTTATATGATTAATAGGTAAACATTCACAATGGAAACACATTGGGACGATTACAAGACAACAGTAGTTTTATCAGTACCGACCTACCCGTGCTGGGAGTAGTTTCGATAGTGATTTTTTCATATCCTCAATACCTTGTCAAAACTTGATTTTTATATGATTAATAGGTAAACATTAACAATGGAAACATATTGGGACGATTATAAGACAAATGTAGTTTTCGTCAGTACCTACGTGCCCGTGCCGGGAGTAGTTTCTGTAGCGATTATTTCATATCCTCAATTCTTTGTCAAAACTTGATTTTTATTAGATTAATAGGTAAACATTCACAATGGAAACACAATGGGACGATTATAACACAAAAATAATTTTCGTCAGTAACTAGCTGCCCGTGCCAGGAGTAGTTTCTGTAGCGATTTTTCATATCCTTAATTCTTTGTCAAAACTTGATTTTTAATGATTAATAGGTAAACATTCACAATGGAAACACATTGGGACGATTATAAGACAAGAGTAGTTTTCGTCAGTACCGACCTACCCGTGCTGGGAGTAGTTTCTGTAATGCTTTTTTCATATCCTCAATTCATTGTCAAAACTTGATTTTTATTTGATTAATAGGTAAACATTCACAATGGAAACACATTGGGACGATTATAAGACAAAAATAGATTTCGTCAGTACATACCTGCCCGTAACGGGAGTAGTTTCTGTAGCGATTTTTTCATATACTCAAATCTTTGTCAAAACTTGATTTTTATATGATTAATAAGTAAACATTCACAATGGAAACACATTTGGACGATTAAAAGACAAAAATATTTTTCGTCAGTACCTACCTGCCCGTGCCGGGAATAGTTTCTGAAGCGATTTTTTCATATCCTCAAATCTTTGTCAAAACTTGATTTTTATATGATTAATAGGTAAACATTAACAATGGAAACATATTGGGACGATTATAAGACAAAAATAGTTTTCGTCAGTACCTACCTGCCCGTGCCGGGAGTAGTTTCTGTAATGATTTTTTCATATCCTCAATTCCTTGTCAAAACTTGATTTTTATTTGATTAATAGGTAAACATTCACAATGGAAACACAATGGGACGATTATAAGACAAAAATAGTTTTCATCAGTACCTACCTGCCCGTGCCGGGAATAGTTTCTGTAGCGATTTTTTCATATCCTCAAATCTTTGTCAAAACTTGATTTTTATATGATTAATAGTTCATTCACAATGGAAACACATTGGGACGATTACAAGACAAAAGTAGTTTTCGTCAGTACCGACCTACCCGTGCTGGGAGTAGTTTCTGTAATGCTTTTTTCATATCCTCAATTCCTTGTCAAAACTTGATTTTTATTTGATTAATAGGTAAACATTCACAATGGAAACACATTGGGACGATTATAAGACAAAAGTAGTTTTCGTCAGTACCTACCTGCCCGTGCCGGGAATAGTTTCTGTAGTGATATTTTCATATCCTCAAATCTTAGACAAAACTTGATTTTTATATGATTAATAGGTAAACATTCACAATGGAAACACATTGGGACGATTACAAGACAACAGTAGTTTTATCAGTACCGACCTACCCGTGCTGGGAGTAGTTTCGATAGTGATTTTTTCATATCCTCAATACCTTGTCAAAACTTGATTTTTATATGATTAATAGGTAAACATTAACAATGGAAACATATTGGGACGATTATAAGACAAATGTAGTTTTCGTCAGTACCTACGTGCCCGTGCCGGGAGTAGTTTCTGTAGCGATTATTTCATATCCTCAATTCTTTGTCAAAACTTGATTTTTATTAGATTAATAGGTAAACATTCACAATGGAAACACAATGGGACGATTATAACACAAAAATAGTTTTCGTCAGTAACTAGCTGCCCGTGCCAGGAGTAGTTTCTGTAGCGATTTTTTCATATCCTTAATTCTTTGTCAAAACTTGATTTTTAATGATTAATAGGTAAACATTCACAATGGAAACACATTGGGACGATTATAAGACAAGAGTAGTTTTCGTCAGTACCGACCTACCCGTGCTGGGAGTAGTTTCTGTAATGCTTTTTTCATATCCTCAATTCATTGTCAAAACTTGATTTTTATTTGATTAATAGTTAAACATTCACAATGGAAACACAATGGGACGATTATAAGACAAAAATAATTTTCGTCAGTACCTACCTGCCCGTGCCGGGAATAGTTTCTGTAGCGATTTTTTCATATCCTTAATTCTTTGTCAAAACTTTATTTTTATATGATTAATAGGTAAACATTCAAAATGGAAACACATTGGGACGATAATAGGACAAAAGTAGTTTTCGTCAGTACCTACCTGCCCGTGCCGGGAGTAGTTTCTGTAGCGATTTTTTCATATCCTTAATTCTTTGTCAAAACTTGATTTTTATATGATTAATAGGTAAACATTCACAATGGAAACACATTTGGACGATTAAAAGACAAAAGTAGTTTTTGTCAGTACCTACCTGCCCGTGCTGGGAGTAGTTTCGATAGCGATTTTTTCATATCCTCAATTCCTTGTCAAAACTTGATTTTCATATGATTAATAGGTAAAAATTCACAATGGAAACACATTGGGACGATTAAAAGACAAAAATAGTTTTCGTTAGTACCTACCTGCCCGTGCCGGGAGTAGTTTCTGTAGCGATTTTTTCATATACTCAATTCCTTGTCAAAACTTGATTTTTATATGATTAATAGGTAAATATTCACAATGGAAACACATTGGGACGATTACAAGACAAATGTAGTTTTCGTCAGTACCTACGTGCCCGTGCCGGGAGTAGTTTCTGTAGCGATTATTTCATATCCTCAATTCTTTGTCAAAACTTGATTTTTATTAGATTAATAGGTAAACATTCACAAAGGAAACACAATGGAACGATTATAAGAAAAATAGTTTTCGTCAGTAACTAGCTGCCCGTGCCGGGAGTTGTTTCTGTAGCGATTTTTTCATATCCTCAAATCTTTGTCAAAACTTGATTTTTATATGATTAATAGTTAAACATTCACAATGGAAACACAAAGGGACGATTATAAGACAAAAGTAATTTTCGTCAGTACCTACAAGCCCGTGCCGGGAGTAGTTTCTGTTGCGATTTTTTCATATCATTAATTCTTTGTCAAAACTTGATTTTTATATGATTATTAGGTAAACATTCACAATGGAAACACATTGGGACGATTATAAGACAAAAATAGATTTCGTCAGTACATACCTACCCGTAACGGGAGTAGTTTCTGTAGCGATTTTTTCATATACTCAAATCTTTGTCAAAACTTGATTTTTATATGATTAATAAGTAAACATTCACAATGGAAACACATTTGGACGATTAAAAGACAAAAATATTTTTCGTCAGTACCTACCTGCCCGTGCCGGGAATAGTTTCTTAAGCGATTTTTTCATATCCTCAAATCTTTGTCAAAACTTGATTTTTATATGATTAATAGGTAAACATTAACAATGGAAACACATTGGGACGATTATAAGACAAAAGTAATTTTCGTCAGTACCTACCTGCCCGTGCCGGGAGTAGTTTCTGTAATGATTTTTTCATATCCTCAATTCCTTGTCAAAACTTGATTTTTATTTGATTAATAGGTAAACATTCACAATGGAAACACAATGGGACGATTATAAGACAAAAATAGTTTTCATCAGTACCTACCTGCCCGTGCCGGGAATAGTTTCTGTAGCGATTTTTTCATATCCTCAAATCTTTGTCAAAACTTGATTTTTATATGATTAATAGTTCATTCACAATGGAAACACATTGGGACGATTACAAGACAAAAGTAGTTTTCGTCAGTACCGACCTACCCGTGCTGGGAGTAGTTTCTGTAATGCTTTTTTCATATCCTCAATTCCTTGTCAAAACTTGATTTTTATTTGATTAATAGGTAAACATTCACAATGGAAACACAATGGGACGATTATAAGACAAAAATAGTTTTCGTCAGTACCTACCTGCCCGTGCCGGGAATAGTTTCTGTAGCGATTTTTTCATATCCTCAAATCTTTGTAAAAACTTGATTTTTATTTGATTAATAGGTAAACATTCACAATGGAAACACAATGGGACGATTATAAGACAAAAATAATTTTTATCAGTACCTACCTGCCCGTGCCGGAAATAGTTTCTGTAGCGATTTTTTCATATCCTCAAATCTTAGACAAAACTTGATTTTTATATGATTAATAGGTAAACATTCACAATGGAAACACATTGGGACGATTATAAGACAAAAGTAGTTTTCGTCAGTACCTACCTGCCCGTGCCGGGAATAGTTTCTGTAGCGATATTTTCATATCCTCAAATCTTAGACAAAACTTGATTTTTATATGATTAATAGGTAAACATTCACAATGGAAACACATTGGGACGATTACAAGACAACAGTAGTTTTATCAGTACCGACCTACCCGTGCTGGGAGTAGTTTCGATAGTGATTTTTTCATATCCTCAATACCTTGTCAAAACTTGATTTTTATATGATTAATAGGTAAACATTAACAATGGAAACATATTGGGACGATTATAAGACAAATGTAGTTTTCGTCAGTACCTACGTGCCCGTGCCGGGAGTAGTTTCTGTAGCGATTATTTCATATCCTCAATTCTTTGTCAAAACTTGATTTTTATTAGATTAATAGGTAAACATTCACAATGGAAACACAATGGGACGATTATAACACAAAAATAATTTTCGTCAGTAACTAGCTGCCCGTGCCAGGAGTAGTTTCTGTAGCGATTTTTCATATCCTTAATTCTTTGTCAAAACTTGATTTTTAATGATTAATAGGTAAACATTCACAATGGAAACACATTGGGACGATTATAAGACAAGAGTAGTTTTCGTCAGTACCGACCTACCCGTGCTGGGAGTAGTTTCTGTAATGCTTTTTTCATATCCTCAATTCATTGTCAAAACTTGATTTTTATTTGATTAATAGTTAAACATTCACAATGGAAACACAATGGGACGATTATAAGAAAAAAATAATTTTCGTCAGTACCTACCTGCCCGTGCCGGGAATAGTTTTTGTAGCGATTTTTTCATATCCTTAATTCTTTGTCAAAACTTTATTTTTATATGATTAATAGGTAAACATTCAAAATGGAAACACATTGGGACGATAATAAGACAAAAGTAGTTTTCGTCAGTACCTACCTGCCCGTGCCGGGAGTAGTTTCTGTAGCGATTTTTTCATATCCTTAATTCTTTGTCAAAACTTGATTTTTATATGATTAATAGGTAAACATTCACAATGGAAACACATTTGGACGATTAAAAGACAAAAGTAATTTTTGTCAGTACCTACCTGCCCGTGCCGGGAGTAGTTTCTGTAGCAATTTTTTTAATATCCTCAATTCTTTGTTAAAACTAGATTTTTAAATGATTAATAGGTAAATATTCACAATGGAAACACATTGGGACGATTACAAGACAAATGTAGTTTTCGTCAGTACCGACCTACCCGTGCTGGGAGTAGTTTCGATAGCGATTTTTTCATATCCTCAATTCCTTGTCAAAACTTGATTTTTATATGATTAATAGGTAAAAATTCACAATGGAAACACATTGGGACGATTAAAAGACAAAAATAGTTTTCGTTAGTACCTACCTGCCCGTGCCGGGAGTAGTTTCTGTAGCGATTTTTTCATATACTCAATTCCTTGTCAAAACTTGATTTTTATATGATTAATAGGTAAATATTCACAATGGAAACAAATTGGGACGATTACAAAACAAATGTATTTTTCGTCAGTACCGACCTACCTGTGCTGGGTGTAGTTTCGATAGCGATTTTTTCATATCCTCAATTCCTTGTCAAAACTTGATTTTTATATGATTAATACATTTGGACGATTAAAAGACAAAAATAATTTTCATCAGTTCCTACCTGCCCGTGCCGGGAGTAGTTTCTGTAGCGATTTTTTCATATACTCAAATCTTTGTCAAAACTTGATTTTTATATGATTAATAGGTAAACATTCACAATGGAAACACATTGGGACGATTACAAGACAAATGTAGTTTTCGTCAGTACCGACCTACCTGTGCTGGGAGTAGTTTCAATAGCGATTTTTTCATATCCTCAATTCCTTGTCAAAACTAGATTTTTATATGATTAATAGGTAAATATTCACAATAGAAACACATTGGGACGATTACAAGACAAATGTAGTTTTCGTCAGTACCTACGTGCCCGTGCCGGGAGTAGTTTCTGTAGCGATTATTTCATATCCTCAATTCTTTGTCAAAACTTGATTTTTATTAGATTAATAGGTAAACATTCACAATGGAAACACAATGGAACGATTATAAGATAAATAGTTTTCGTCAGTAACTAGCTGCCCGTGCCGGGAGTTGTCTCTGTAGCGATTTTTTCATATCCTCAAATCTTTGTCAAAACTTGATTATTATATGATTAATAGTTAAACATTCACAATGGAAACACAATGGGACGATTATAAGACAAAAGTAATTTTCGTCAGTACATACCTGCCCGTAACGGGAGTAGTTTCTGTAGCAATTTTTTCATATACTCAAATCTTTGTCAAAACTTGATTTTTATATGATTAATAGGTAAACATTAACAATGGAAACACATTGGGACGATTATAAGACAAAAATAGTTTTCGTCAGTACCTACCTGCCCGTGCCGGGAGTAGTTTCTGTAATGATTTTTTCATATCCTCAATTCCTTGTCAAAACTTGATTTTTATTTGATTAATAGGTAAACATTCACAATGGAAACACAATGGGACGATTATAAGACAAAAATAGTTTTCATCAGTACCTACCTGCCCGTGCCGGGAATAGTTTCTGTAGCGATTTTTTCATATCCTCAAATCTTTGTCAAAACTTGATTTTTATATGATTAATAGTTCATTCACAATGGAAACACATTGGGACGATTACAAGACAAAAGTAGTTTTCGTCAGTACCGACCTACCCGTGCTGGGAGTAGTTTCTGTAATGCTTTTTTCATATCCTCAATTCCTTGTCAAAACTTGATTTTTATTTGATTAATAGGTAAACATTCACAATGGAAACACAATGGGACGATTATAAGACAAAAATAGTTTTCGTCAGTACCTACCTGCCCGTGCCGGGAATAGTTTCTGTAGCGATTTTTTCATATCCTCAAATCTTTGTCAAAACTTGATTTTTATTTGATTAATAGGTAAACATTCACAATGGAAACACAATGGGACGATTATAAGACAAAAATAATTTTTATCAGTACCTACCTGCCCGTGCCGGAAATAGTTTCTGTAGCGATTTTTTCATATCCTCAAATCTTAGACAAAACTTGATTTTTATATGATTAATAGGTAAACATTCACAATGGAAACACATTGGGACGATTATAAGACAAAACTAGTTTTCGTCAGTACCTACCTGCCCGTGCCGGAATAGTTTCTGTAGCGATTTTTTCATATCCTCAAATCTTAGACAAAACTTGATTTTTATATGATTAATTGGTAAACATTCACAATGGAAACACATTGGGACGATTACAAGACAACAGTAGTTTTTGTCAGTACCGACCTACCCGTGCTGGGAGTAGTTTCGATAGTGATTTTTTCATATCCTCAATACCTTGTCAAAACTTGATTTTTATATGATAAATAGGTAAACATTCACAATGGAAACATATTGGTACGATTAAAAGACAAAAATATTTTTCGTCAGTACCTACCTGCCCGTGCCGGGAGTACTTTCTGTAATGATTTTTTCATATCCTCAATACCTTGTCAAAACTTTATTTTTATATGATTAATAGGTAAACATTCACAATGGAAACATATTGGTACGATTAAAAGACAAAAATATTTTTCGTCAGTACCTACCTGCCCGTGCCGGGAATAGTTTCTGTAGCGATTTTTTCATATCCTCAAATCTTTGTCAAAACTTGATTTTTATTTGATTAATAGGTAAACATTCACAATGGAAACACAATGGGACGATTATAAGACAAAAATAATTTTTATCAGTACCTACCTGCCCGTGCTGGAAATAGTTTCTGTAGCGATTTTTTCATATCCTCAAATCTTAGACAAAACTTGATTTTTATATGATTAATTGGTAAACATTCACAATGGAAACACATTGGGACGATTACAAGACAACAGTAGTTTTTGTCAGTACCGACCTACCCGTGCTGGGAGTAGTTTCGATAGTGATTTTTTCATATCCTCAATACCTTGTCAAAACTTGATTTTTATATGATTAATAGGTAAAAATTCACGATGGAAACACTTTGGGACGATTATAAGACAAAAATAGTTTTCGTTAGTACCTACCTGCCCGTGCCGGGAGTAGTTTCTGTAGCGATTTTTTCATATACTCTATTCCTTGTCAAAACTTGATTTTTATATGATTAATATGTAAATATTCACAATGGAAACAAATTGGGACGATTACAAAACAAATGTAGTTTTCGTCAGTACCGACCTACCTGTGCTGGGAGTAGTTTCGATAGCGATTTTTTCATATTCTCAATTCCTTGTCAAAACTTGATTTTTATATGATTAATACATTTGGACGATTAAAAGACAAAAATAATTTTCATCAGTTCCTACCTGCCCTTGCCGGGAGTAGTTTCTGTAGCGATTTTTTCATATACTCAAATCTTTGTCAAAACTTGATTTTTATATGATTAATAGGTAAACATTCACAATGGAAACACATTGGGACGATTACAAGACAAATGTAGTTTTCGTCAGTACCTACGTGCCCGTGCCGGGAGTAGTTTCTGTAGCGATTATTTCATATCCTCAATTCTTTGTCAAAACTTGATTTTTATTAGATTAATAGGTAAACATTCACAATGGAAACACAATGGAACGATTATAAGAAAAATAGTTTTCGTCAGTAACTAGCTGCCCGTGCCGGGAGTTGTTTCTGTAGCGATTTTTTCATATCCTCAAATCTTTGTCAAAACTTGATTTTTATATGATTAATAGTTAAACATTCACAATGGAAACACAATGGGACGATTATAAGACAAAAGTAATTTTCGTCAGTACCTACAAGCCCGTGCCGGGAGTAGTTTCTGTTGCGATTTTTTCATATCATTAATTCTTTGTCAAAACTTGATTTTTATATGATTAATAGGTAAACATTAACAATGGAAACACATTGGGACGATTATAAGACAAAAATAGTTTTCGTCAGTACCTACCTGCCCGTGCCGGGAGTAGTTTCTGTAATGATTTTTTCATATCTTCAATTCCTTGTCAAAACTTGATTTTTATTTGATTAATAGGTAAACATTCACAATGGAAACACAATGGGACGATTATAAGACAAAAATAGTTTTCATCAGTACCTACCTGCCCGTGCCGGGAATAGTTTCTGTAGCGATTTTTTCATATCCTCAAATCTTTGTCAAAACTTGATTTTTATATGATTAATAGTTCATTCACAATGGAAACACATTGAGACGATTACAAGACAAAAGTAGTTTTCGTCAGTACCGACCTACCCGTGCTGGGAGTAGTTTCTGTAATGCTTTTTTCATATCCTCAATTCCTTGTCAAAACTTGATTTTTATTTGATTAATAGGTAAACATTCACAATGGAAACACAATGGGACGATTATAAGACAAAAATAGTTTCCGTCAGTACCTACCTGCCCGTGCCGGGAATAGTTTCTGTAGCGATTTTTTCATATCCTCAAATCTTTGTAAAAACTTGATTTTTATTTGATTAATAGGTAAACATTCACAATGGAAACACAATGGGACGATTATAAGACAAAAATAATTTTTATCAGTACCTACCTGCCCGTGCCGGAAATAGTTTCTGTAGCGATTTTTTCATATCCTCAAATCTTAGACAAAACTTGATTTTTATATGATTAATAGGTAAACATTCACAATGGAAACACATTGGGACGATTATAAGACAAAAGTAGTTTTCGTCAGTACCTACCTGCCCGTGCCGGGAATAGTTTCTGTAGCGATATTTTCATATCCTCAAATCTTAGACAAAACTTGATTTTTATATGATTAATAGGTAAACATTCACAATGGAAACACATTGGGACGATTACAAGACAACAGTAGTTTTATCAGTACCGACCTACCCGTGCTGGGAGTAGTTTCGATAGTGATTTTTTCATATCCTCAATACCTTGTCAAAACTTGATTTTTATATGATTAATAGGTAAACATTAACAATGGAAACATATTGGGACGATTATAAGACAAATGTAGTTTTCGTCAGTACCTACGTGCCCGTGCCGGGAGTAGTTTCTGTAGCGATTATTTCATATCCTCAATTCTTTGTCAAAACTTGATTTTTATTAGATTAATAGGTAAACATTCACAATGGAAACACAATGGGACGATTATAACACAAAAATAATTTTCGTCAGTAACTAGCTGCCCGTGCCAGGAGTAGTTTCTGTAGCGATTTTTCATATCCTTAATTCTTTGTCAAAACTTGATTTTTAATGATTAATAGGTAAACATTCACAATGGAAACACATTGGGACGATTATAAGACAAGAGTAGTTTTCGTCAGTACCGACCTACCCGTGCTGGGAGTAGTTTCTGTAATGCTTTTTTCATATCCTCAATTCATTGTCAAAACTTGATTTTTATTTGATTAATAGGTAAACATTCACAATGGAAACACATTGGGACGATTATAAGACAAAAATAGATTTCGTCAGTACATACCTGCCCGTAACGGGAGTAGTTTTTGTAGCGATTTTTTCATATACTCAAATCTTTGTCAAAACTTGATTTTTATATGATTAATAAGTAAACATTCACAATGGAAACACATTTGGACGATTAAAAGACAAAAATATTTTTCGTCAGTACCTACCTGCCCGTGCCGGGAATAGTTTCTGAAGCGATTTTTTCATATCCTCAAATCTTTGTCAAAACTTGATTTTTATATGATTAATAGGTAAACATTAACAATGGAAACATATTGGGACGATTATAAGACAAAAATAGTTTTCGTCAGTACCTACCTGCCCGTGACGGGAGTAGTTTCTGTAATGATTTTTTCATATCCTCAATTCCTTGTCAAAACTTGATTTTTATTTGATTAATAGGTAAACATTCACAATGGAAACACAATGGGACGATTATAAGACAAAAATAGTTTTCATCAGTACCTACCTGCCCGTGCCGGGAATAGTTTCTGTAGCGATTTTTTCATATCCTCAAATCTTTGTCAAAACTTGATTTTTATATGATTAATAGTTCATTCACAATGGAAACACATTGGGACGATTACAAGACAAAAGTAGTTTTCGTCAGTACCGACCTACCCGTGCTGGGAGTAGTTTCTGTAATGCTTTTTTCATATCCTCAATTCCTTGTCAAAACTTGATTTTTATTTGATTAATAGGTAAACATTCACAATGGAAACACATTGGGACGATTATAAGACAAAAGTAGTTTTCGTCAGTACCTACCTGCCCGTGCCGGGAATAGTTTCTGTAGCGATATTTTCATATCCTCAAATCTTAGACAAAACTTGATTTTTATATGATTAATAGGTAAACATTCACAATGGAAACACATTGGGACGATTACAAGACAACAGTAGTTTTATCAGTACCGACCTACCCGTGCTGGGAGTAGTTTCGATAGTGATTTTTTCATATCCTCAATACCTTGTCAAAACTTGATTTTTATATGATTAATAGGTAAACATTAACAATGGAAACATATTGGGACGATTATAAGACAAATGTAGTTTTCGTCAGTACCTACGTGCCCGTGCCGGGAGTAGTTTCTGTAGCGATTATTTCATATCCTCAATTCTTTGTCAAAACTTGATTTTTATTAGATTAATAGGTAAACATTCACAATGGAAACACAATGGGACGATTATAACACAAAAATAGTTTTCGTCAGTAACTAGCTGCCCGTGCCAGGAGTAGTTTCTGTAGCGATTTTTTCATATCCTTAATTCTTTGTCAAAACTTGATTTTTAATGATTAATAGGTAAACATTCACAATGGAAACACATTGGGACGATTATAAGACAAGAGTAGTTTTCGTCAGTACCGACCTACCCGTGCTGGGAGTAGTTTCTGTAATGCTTTTTTCATATCCTCAATTCATTGTCAAAACTTGATTTTTATTTGATTAATAGTTAAACATTCACAATGGAAACACAATGGGACGATTATAAGACAAAAATAATTTTCGTCAGTACCTACCTGCCCGTGCCGGGAATAGTTTCTGTAGCGATTTTTTCATATCCTTAATTCTTTGTCAAAACTTTATTTTTATATGATTAATAGGTAAACATTCAAAATGGAAACACATTGGGACGATAATAGGACAAAAGTAGTTTTCGTCAGTACCTACCTGCCCGTGCCGGGAGTAGTTTCTGTAGCGATTTTTTCATATCCTTAATTCTTTGTCAAAACTTGATTTTTATATGATTAATAGGTAAACATTCACAATGGAAACACATTTGGACGATTAAAAGACAAAAGTAGTTTTTGTCAGTACCTACCTGCCCGTGCTGGGAGTAGTTTCGATAGCGATTTTTTCATATCCTCAATTCCTTGTCAATACTTGATTTTCATATGATTAATAGGTAAAAATTCACAATGGAAACACATTGGGACGATTAAAAGACAAAAATAGTTTTCGTTAGTACCTACCTGCCCGTGCCGGGAGTAGTTTCTGTAGCGATTTTTTCATATACTCAATTCCTTGTCAAAACTTGATTTTTATATGATTAATAGGTAAATATTCACAATGGAAACACATTGGGACGATTACAAGACAAATGTAGTTTTCGTCAGTACCTACGTGCCCGTGCCGGGAGTAGTTTCTGTAGCGATTATTTCATATCCTCAATTCTTTGTCAAAACTTGATTTTTATTAGATTAATGAAATGAAATGAAATGAAATGAAAGTTTATTTCCTTAGGCTTACAAATAAGCACTTAGACAAGTCATATTTTATACTATTCATTATTATATTGATGTTCACTTCAATTTTTTGTCCACCAGTGGAAGAAGTGAGAAGAAACCACCAGTATGTTCATAACTTATGTGTCTAGTACATAGATTTGCTTATCTGTAAGTTGTTAGATTTTGAGTTGGAGCAAAACTCGTTCCAAGCTTTTTTATCTTCTAGATAATCTGATATTTTGTAATAAGCCTTTTTACAAAGAATATGCTTCACAATTTTTTTAAATTTATTTATTGATAATTTTTGCAACTCACTTGGAGTTTTGTTGTAGAAGCGTATACATTGCCCTTTAAAAGATGCACTTATCTTATGTAGTCTAGTTGTGGGAACAGCGAGTTTATTCTTATTTCTAGTATTTACATTATGTATATCGCTTTTTTTATTGAATCGATCGATGTTTTTATGAGTGTACAACAAGTTTTCATAAATATATTGACATGGTACTGTCATTATGTTTATTTCTTTGAATTTATTACGTAGGGATTCTCTGGGACCCATATTATAGATCGCACGAACAGCCCTCTTCTGCAACACAAAAACGGTGTTTATATCTGCAGCGTTCCCCCACAATAGTATGCCATAAGACATAATACTATGGAAGTAGCTGAAATAGACTAGTCTAGAAGTATCAACGTCTGTAAGGTGACGGATTTTTTTAACTGCATATGCTGCAGAACTAAGTCTCTTCGATAGCTTATCTATGTGTGGTAAACATTCACAATGGAAACACAATGGAACGATTATAAGAAAAATAGTTTTCGTCAGTAACTAGCTGCCCGTGCCGGGAGTTGTTTCTGTAGCGATTTTTTCATATCCTCAAATCTTTGTCAAAACTTGATTTTTATATGATTAATAGTTAAACATTCACAATGGAAACACAATGGGACGATTATAAGACAAAAGTAATTTTCGTCAGTACCTACAAGCCCGTGCCGGGAGTAGTTTCTGTTGCGATTTTTTCATATCATTAATTCTTTGTCAAAACTTGATTTTTATATGATTATTAGGTAAACATTCACAATGGAAACACATTGGGACGATTATAAGACAAAAATAGATTTCGTCAGTACATACCTGCCCGTAACGGGAGTAGTTTCTGTAGCGATTTTTTCATATACTCAAATCTTTGTCAAAACTTGATTTTTATATGATTAATAAGTAAACATTCACAATGGAAACACATTTGGACGATTAAAAGACAAAAATATTTTTCGTCAGTACCTACCTGCCCGTGCCGGGAATAGTTTCTGAAGCGATTTTTTCATATCCTCAAATCTTTGTCAAAACTTGATTTTTATATGATTAATAGGTAAACATTAACAATGGAAACACATTGGGACGATTATAAGACAAAAATAGTTTTCGTCAGTACCTACCTGCCCGTGCCGGGAGTAGTTTCTGTAATGATTTTTTCATATCCTCAATTCCTTGTCAAAACTTGATTTTTATTTGATTAATAGGTAAACATTCACAATGGAAACACAATGGGACGATTATAAGACAAAAATAGTTTTCATCAGTACCTACCTGCCCGTGCCGGGAATAGTTTCTGTAGCGATTTTTTCATATCCTCAAATCTTTGTCAAAACTTGATTTTTATATGATTAATAGTTCATTCACAATGGAAACACATTGGGACGATTACAAGACAAAAGTAGTTTTCGTCAGTACCGACCTACCCGTGCTGGGAGTAGTTTCTGTAATGCTTTTTTCATATCCTCAATTCCTTGTCAAAACTTGATTTTTATTTGATTAATAGGTAAACATTCACAATGGAAACACAATGGGACGATTATAAGACAAAAATAGTTTTCGTCAGTACCTACCTGCCCGTGCCGGGAATAGTTTCTGTAGCGATTTTTTCATATCCTCAAATCATTGTAAAAACTTGATTTTTATTTGATTAATAGGTAAACATTCACAATGGAAACACAATGGGACGATTATAAGACAAAAATAATTTTTATCAGTACCTACCTGCCCGTGCCGGAAATAGTTTCTTTAGCGATTTTTTCATATCCTCAAATCTTAGACAAAACTTGATTTTTATATGATTAATAGGTAAACATTCACAATGGAAACACATTGGGACGATTATAAGACAAAAGTAGTTTTCGTCAGTACCTACCTGCCCGTGCCGGGAATAGTTTCTGTAGCGATATTTTCATATCCTCAAATCTTAGACAAAACTTGATTTTTATATGATTAATAGGTAAACATTCACAATGGAAACACATTGGGACGATTACAAGACAACAGTAGTTTTATCAGTACCGACCTACCCGTGCTGGGAGTAGTTTCGATAGTGATTTTTTCATATCCTCAATACCTTGTCAAAACTTGATTTTTATATGATTAATAGGTAAACATTAACAATGGAAACATATTGGGACGATTATAAGACAAATGTAGTTTTCGTCAGTACCTACGTGCCCGTGCCGGGAGTAGTTTCTGTAGCGATTATTTCATATCCTCAATTCTTTGTCAAAACTTGATTTTTATTAGATTAATAGGTAAACATTCACAATGGAAACACAATGGGACGATTATAACACAAAAATAATTTTCGTCAGTAACTAGCTGCCCGTGCCAGGAGTAGTTTCTGTAGCGATTTTTCATATCCTTAATTCTTTGTCAAAACTTGATTTTTAATGATTAATAGGTAAACATTCACAATGGAAACACATTGGGACGATTATAAGACAAGAGTAGTTTTCGTCAGTACCGACCTACCCGTGCTGGGAGTAGTTTCTGTAATGCTTTTTTCATATCCTCAATTCATTGTCAAAACTTGATTTTTATTTTATTAATAGTTAAACATTCACAATGGAAACACAATGGGACGATTATAAGACAAAAATAATTTTCGTCAGTACCTACCTGCCCGTGCCGGGAATAGTTTCTGTAGCGATTTTTTCATATCCTTAATTCTTTGTCAAAACTTTATTTTTATATGATTAATAGGTAAACATTCAAAATGGAAACACATTGGGACGATAATAAGACAAAAGTAGTTTTCGTCAGTACCTACCTGCCCGTGCCGGGAGTAGTTTCTGTAGCGATTTTTTCATATCCTTAATTCTTTGTCAAAACTTTATTTTTATATGATTAATAGGTAAACATTCAAAATGGAAACACATTGGGACGATAATAAGACAAAAGTAGTTTTCGTCAGTACCTACCTGCCCGTGCCGGGAGTAGTTTCTGTAGCGATTTTTTCATATCCTTAATTCTTTGTCAAAACTTGATTTTTATATGATTAATAGGTAAACATTCACAATGGAAACACATTTGGACGATTAAAAGACAAAAGTAGTTTTTGTCAGTACCTACCTGCCCGTGCCGGGAGTAGTTTCTGTAGCAATTTTTTTAATATCCTCAATTCTTTGTTAAAACTAGATTTTTAAATGATTAATAGGTAAATATTCACAATGGAAACACATTGGGACGATTACAAGACAAATGTAGTTTTCGTCAGTACCGACCTACCCGTGCTGGGAGTAGTTTCGATAGCGATTTTTTCATATCCTCAATTCCTTGTCAAAACTTGATTTTTATATGATTAATAGGTAAAAATTCACAATGGAAACACATTGGGACGATTAAAAGACAAAAATAGTTTTCGTTAGTACCTACCTGCCCGTGCCGGGAGTAGTTTCTGTAGCGATTTTTTCATATACTCAATTCCTTGTCAAAACTTGATTTTTATATGATTAATAGGTAAATATTCACAATGGAAACAAATTGGGACGATTACAAAACAAATGTATTTTTCGTCAGTACCGACCTACCTGTGCTGGGAGTAGTTTCGATAGCGATTTTTTCATATCCTCAATTCCTTGTCAGATTCAGATTCAGATTCAGATTCAGATTCTTTATTAATAACGTTTATAATGTTACATGTCATTTCTTAAATTATAATTTAATTATCAATTGATAATTAGAGTACATTATCATAAAATTGATTAAAAATTAAATTGAAAAAATAAATAAATTATAATATATACATTTAAATTACAAAATATCAAATATTTCACTACATTTATAGTGACATTCCTCAATGAGCCAGAATTTTAGTTTTCTTTTGAAGGATTGCGTTGAGGAGGCACTGACAACCGTAGCTGGAAGACGGTTATAAACAGCCGGCCCCATTACATGCACCAGCTTCGACGATTTCGTGAGACGCCGCGGCACAGCTCTCAGCCTGTGTGCGTGCCGAGTAGGGTACCTGTGACCGTCGCCGAACCTGGAGTACTCGTCGAGGTGGCTCCGAGCATACATGGCCGCATGGAATATGACCAACCCAGGAACCGTCATAATCTTTAGGGAACGGAATATTGGACGCGCGGGCGTATCCCACGGAACTCGCACTATCGCTCGTACCGCTCGTTTCTGCATTCTGAACACTCGCTCCCAGTCCGCGGCTCTGCCGTACAGCTCTACGCCATACTGAAGAAGCGAGTGCACAGATGCGAAATAGCAGCTCCTCATCATAGTGGTCTCCAGTGTATCCGACAACCTCCACAGGGCGAAACACGCTCGGCCTATTCTCTCGCACAGTTGGTCAATGTGAAATTCCCACGTTAGCCCTTGGTCTATCGTAAAACCCAAAAAGGGGGTGGTTTTGACCTGGGTCACGACTTTACCCCCTAAAGTCACCGATATGGGTTGATGAGTACGGCCGGCTAGATTGAAGTGGACAAAGCTCGTCTTGCTTACATTGAGTAAAAAACCGTTAATACTGAACCAGATGTGGAGCTGGTTCGCCACCATATTCAGTCTCCCCTCCAACTGTTCCATATTAGGTGCTTTGACCACCGCCGCGACATCATCGGCATACATAAGGATGTGTGCGTCAGCTATGCACTCAGGTAGGTCATTGAGGAGGAGAGAGAACATGATGTTTGAAATAGACGAGCCCTGTGCCACCCCAATAGATGTTGTGAGAGGTAAAGACGTCTCACCACCGTTTCCACCCGAGACGACCTGACTACGATCAGCCATGAAGTCTGTCAAGAGGGCCAGTGACGCGCCGTCAAAACCATAATGCTTGAGCTTTGCAGCAAGAACATTATGATCGGCAACATCAAAGGCTTTTGACAGATCACACATGATGACTGCCACGTGTTGATGATCCTCTCGGGCTTCGACTGCTTGCCTGACCACTTGCCGAACCACATCCGTTGTTGACCTTCCTGTCCTATAGGCATATTGTCTATCGGACAGTAAGCCAGTCGACGTTAGGTACTCTCGTATCCTAACACTGAGGCCGTACTCAAAGATTTTTGCTATTCCCGGAATAATAGAGACAGGCCGATAACTGTTTATTTCTTCCCGTTTTCCTTTTCCCTTGTAAAGCGGCGAGACTCTTACATTTTTAAGTACTTGGGGATACTTTCCTTCTCGTATACAGGAGTTGAAAAGCTCTGTGAGGATATATGAAAGTGGTACTGCTACCGCATTCATGAGAGACACAGACATCTCGTATATGTCTCGAGTAGTTTTGCGTGCCACTCCACTAACAATTATTTTGTGGACCTCAAAGTGCGAAAAGGGTCTGAGCCTGATGGACCGGTCCGATGGAGCGCGCGCGCCTTCCAGCGCCCGCCGCGATGCGCCCAGGTCCGCCGTCGGAGCGCCACACGTCGCCGCAGCTATCACAAAATATGCGTTCACTGCGCCGAGGGCTTCCACCTTACTAGCATACTTGGATCCGTTTGGTGTTAGTAAGTGTTCCGTAAGATCCTGTGTCCTGCCACCCCGGCCTGTCTCAATTTTGACAACATCCCACATACTCTTTGTAGTGTTTGATGCACCTGATATTATACTGCAATAATATTTACTGCGTTCTGTTTTTAAAACCTCTCCAGCTCTCTCTTTAAACTCGTGGAGTTTTAGCGAGAGGTGCGAGTTAGTGGGAAATTTGTAACTCATAGCTTTAATCTCCCTTAGTATAGAGTCTAATCCTAAGATTTCTTTTGTAACCCAAGTTGATTTTTTATTATTTTTTAAAACTTTTTTTCTAGGAAAATATACGTCTATCTTATTTTTTAAAATATTTATTATAGTCTCCGCTAAGGCCGCGGCTGGTAGCGCCCTTCCTCTAACTTCCACCCAGTCAACACACTCAATGCTAGACACAAAATTAATTGTATTAGCACGCGAGTATGTCCGGGCGAAGCGAGGCGGGGATGAGGCGCGCGCCTGACAGCAGAGCTCGGCTCTCACGGCGTAGTGGTCGCTCAGTAGCGAGTTCACAGCGGTCACGCGCGCACCCCCAGCCCGCACCCGTTCGCTGCTAACATACGCGTGGTCTATGCATGTACTCGTCGAAGCTGTTACTCTTGTATGGAAATGAACAATATTACAATAGTCTCGAATATTTAAGATGTCATTTAATCTTTTTTGTGTACTATTTAATGGGCACAAAGTATCAATATTAAAATCCCCTAAAACAACGCAATCCTTCCCGCTTTCGACCAAAAAATCTAGCAGTCTTTCTAGGCACGGATAGAATTGAGATACATTAGTCAAGTTAGATCTGTATACACATATTATTATAATATTTTGTTCCGTAAGTTCTACGGCCGACACTTCACAAACTTGCTCCACGGAGAAGCAATTGCAGTCAATTTCTTTGAATTTTATGTCCTTACTTACATAGATGCAGGACCCACCGTGACTAATAGTCGGTCTACAATAGCAGGAACCTAAGTCAAAATTAATAATATTAATTGTTTGTAGCTCAAAGTTTTTAAGCCAATGCTCTGTAATACAGAGTACATAACATTTTAACATTGTTTCTAGTAAAATTTCTAATTGTTTAGTTTTATTCTTAAGTGATGCTATATTTTGATGGCAGATTACAATATTATTTTTAAACTTATCGCTAGAATCGCGCCGCTGCTGGCGCCGTCGCGTGTCCGTCGTACGAGATGGTGAGTCATGCGCCACCGGCGCCGCCGCCGCCGCCGCCGCTGGAGCCCGAAGAGTTAGGAGTCTCGCCGCTCCGTTGGGTACGGGGCCGGTACAGAAACCACTCTGTAAATCGAACCCCCGCTGGCCAAGCCGTTGGCGTAGTTACTGTTTCAAATACATTTTCTGGCATTCCAATGATGAAGGAAGCGTGTCTGTCCGATTTTATATCGCGTTTTGCAACTGCGTAATCGGATTTGGTAATTTTGTTTAGGAAAGAGAGAACCGTCTCGCTGGTAGTCTCTGGCTTGAATGACCACGCTTGGATGTGCCGCCTTCTCTCTACTGCTTGGAGATCGTTGTTAGTAGGAGCAGTCCCCACGATGACGGGCGCTAATTGTTTCCGCCTGCGACGCTTATTTATTACCAGCTGAAAGTCATCGCATTTGATCTCTTTCGATACATCAGAAGAGGAAGTCATTGGATCTGTGTTCAAATTAACCATTGATGCAGTTGAAACGGCTTCAGTGATTCTTTTTGTACTACAAGCCATACTTGTTGTGTCGGATTTGGGTTTTGACGCTGCGCTAGCACATACATTGCTGCATTTTTTCGCCGCGTTAGCGAGATTGGAGATAGCGAGCGAGGCCTGTGCACGCGCAGTGCGAACGGGGCGCTGCACCGGCGCAGTCGCGGTCACGGCGCTCGTAGCGGCCGATGGAATATTCGCCACAAAAGATTTGCGGGTAGGGGCGGTTTCGATCGGTGGTGTCGTAAGCTTATTTATCAGCTGTGATTGTTCCAATATAGTGCACTTCAGGGTCTTGACTTCACTCACTAGGGCGGTCACTGTTTGTTGCAACTCGCGCACAACACTTTCAATGGATTTCATCGACATTATCTCGCGGTAATTAAATTTGTCAAAACTTGATTTTTATATGATTAATACATTTGGACGATTAAAAGACAAAAATAATTTTCATCAGTTCCTACCTGCCCGTGCCGGGAGTAGTTTCTGTAGCGATTTTTTCATATACTCAAATCTTTGTCAAAACTTGATTTTTATATGATTAATAGGTAAACATTCACAATGGAAACACATTGGGACGATTACAAGACAAATGTAGTTTTCGTCAGTACCGACCTACCTGTGCTGGGAGTAGTTTCAATAGCGATTTTTTCATATCCTCAATTCCTTGTCAAAACTAGATTTTTATATGATTAATAGGTAAATATTCACAATAGAAACACATTGGGACGATTACAAGACAAATGTAGTTTTCGTCAGTACCTACGTGCCCGTGCCGGGAGTAGTTTCTGTAGCGATTATTTCATATCCTCAATTCTTTGTCAAAACTTGATTTTTATTAGATTAATAGGTAAACATTCACAATGGAAACACAATGGAACGATTATAAGATAAATAGTTTTCGTCAGTAACTAGCTGCCCGTGCCGGGAGTTGTCTCTGTAGCGATTTTTTCATATCCTCAAATCTTTGTCAAAACTTGATTATTATATGATTAATAGTTAAACATTCACAATGGAAACACAATGGGACGATTATAAGACAAAAGTAATTTTCGGCAGTACCTACAAGCCCGTGCCGGGAGTAGTTTCTGTTGCGATTTTTTCATATCATTAATTCTTTGTCAAAACTTGATTTTTATATGATTAATAGGTAAACATTCACAATGGAAACACATTGGGACGATTATAAGACAAAAATAGATTTCGTCAGTACATACCTGCCCGTAACGGGAGTAGTTTCTGTAGCAATTTTTTCATATACTCAAATCTTTGTCAAAACTTGATTTTTATATGATTAATAGGTAAACATTAACAATGGAAACACATTGGGACGATTATAAGACAAAAATAGTTTTCGTCAGTACCTACCTGCCCGTGCCGGGAGTAGTTTCTGTAATGATTTTTTCATATCCTCAATTCCTTGTCAAAACTTGATTTTTATTTGATTAATAGGTAAACATTCACAATGGAAACACAATGGGACGATTATAAGACAAAAATAGTTTTCATCAGTACCTACCTGCCCGTGCCGTGAATAGTTTCTGTAGCGATTTTTTCATATCCTCAAATCTTTGTCAAAACTTGATTTTTATATGATTAATAGTTCATTCACAATGGAAACACATTGGGACGATTACAAGACAAAAGTAGTTTTCGTCAGTACCGACCTACCCGTGCTGGGAGTAGTTTCTGTAATGCTTTTTTCATATCCTCAATTCCTTGTCAAAACTTGATTTTTATTTGATTAATAGGTAAACATTCACAATGGAAACACAATGGGACGATTATAAGACAAAAATAGTTTTCGTCAGTACCTACCTGCCCGTGCCGGGAATAGTTTCTGTAGCGATTTTTTCATATCCTCAAATCTTTGTCAAAACTTGATTTTTATTTGATTAATAGGTAAACATTCACAATGGAAACACAATGGGACGATTATAAGACAAAAATAATTTTTATCAGTACCTACCTGCCCGTGCCGGAAATAGTTTCTGTAGCGATTTTTTCATATCCTCAAATCTTAGACAAAACTTGATTTTTATATGATTAATAGGTAAACATTCACAATGGAAACACATTGGGACGATTATAAGACAAAACTAGTTTTCGTCAGTACCTACCTGCCCGTGCCGGAATAGTTTCTGTAGCGATTTTTTCATATCCTCAAATCTTAGACAAAACTTGATTTTTATATGATTAATTGGTAAACATTCACAATGGAAACACATTGGGACGATTACAAGACAACAGTAGTTTTTGTCAGTACCGACCTACCCGTGCTGGGAGTAGTTTCGATAGTGATTTTTTCATATCCTCAATACCTTGTCAAAACTTGATTTTTATATGATAAATAGGTAAACATTCACAATGGAAACATATTGGTACGATTAAAAGACAAAAATATTTTTCGTCAGTACCTACCTGCCCGTGCCGGGAGTAGTTTCTGTAGCGATTTTTTCATATACTCAAATCTTTGTCAAAACTTGATTTTTATATGATTAATAGGTAAACATTCACAATGGAAACACATTGGGACGATTACAAGACAAATGTAGTTTTCGTCAGTACCGACCTACCTGTGCTGGGAGTAGTTTCAATAGCGATTTTTTCATATCCTCAATTCCTTGTCAAAACTAGATTTTTATATGATTAATAGGTAAATATTCACAAAAGAAACACATTGGGACGATTACAAGACAAATGTAGTTTTCGTCAGTACCTACGTGCCCGTGCCGGGAGTAGTTTCTGTAGCGATTATTTCATATCCTCAATTCTTTGTCAAAACTTGATTTTTATTAGATTAATAGGTAAACATTCACAATGGAAACACAATGGAACGATTATAAGATAAATAGTTTTCGTCAGTAACTAGCTGCCCGTGCCGGGAGTTGTCTCTGTAGCGATTTTTTCATATCCTCAAATCTTTGTCAAAACTTGATTATTATATGATTAATAGTTAAACATTCACAATGGAAACACAATGGGACGATTATAAGACAAAAGTAATTTTCGTCAGTACATACCTGCCCGTAACGGGAGTAGTTTCTGTAGCAATTTTTTCATATACTCAAATCCTTGTCAAAACTTGATTTTTATTTGATTAATAGGTAAACATTCACAATGGAAACACAATGGGACGATTATAAGACAAAAATAGTTTTCATCAGTACCTACCTGCCCGTGCCGGGAATAGTTTCTGTAGCGATTTTTTCATATCCTCAAATCTTTGTCAAAACTTGATTTTTATATGATTAATAGTTCATTCACAATGGAAACACATTGGGACGATTACAAGACAAAAGTAGTTTTCGTCAGTACCGACCTACCCGTGCTGGGAGTAGTTTCTGTAATGCTTTTTTCATATCCTCAATTCCTTGTCAAAACTTGATTTTTATTTGATTAATAGGTAAACATTCACAATGGAAACACAATGGGACGATTATAAGACAAAAATAGTTTTCGTCAGTACCTACCTGCCCGTGCCGGGAATAGTTTCTGTAGCGATTTTTTCATATCCTCAAATCTTTGTCAAAACTTGATTTTTATTTGATTAATAGGTAAACATTCACAATGGAAACACAATGGGACGATTATAAGACAAAAATAATTTTTATCAGTACCTACCTGCCCGTGCCGGAAATAGTTTCTGTAGCGATTTTTTCATATCCTCAAATCTTAGACAAAACTTGATTTTTATATGATTAATAGGTAAACATTCACAATGGAAACACATTGGGACGATTATAAGACAAAACTAGTTTTCGTCAGTACCTACCTGCCCGTGCCGGAATAGTTTCTGTAGCGATTTTTTCATATCCTCAAATCTTAGACAAAACTTGATTTTTATATGATTAATTGGTAAACATTCACAATGGAAACACATTGGGACGATTACAAGACAACAGTAGTTTTTGTCAGTACCGACCTACCCGTGCTGGGAGTAGTTTCGATAGTGATTTTTTCATATCCTCAATACCTTGTCAAAACTTGATTTTTATATGATAAATAGGTAAACATTCACAATGGAAACATATTGGTACGATTAAAAGACAAAAATATTTTTCGTCAGTACCTACCTGCCCGTGCCGGGAGTACTTTCTGTAATGATTTTTTCATATCCTCAATACCTTGTCAAAACTTTATTTTTATATGATTAATAGGTAAACATTCACAATGGAAACATATTGGTACGATTAAAAGACAAAAATATTTTTCGTCAGTACCTACCTGCCCGTGCCGGGAATAGTTTCTGTAGCGATTTTTTCATATCCTCAAATCTTTGTCAAAACTTGATTTTTATTTGATTAATAGGTAAACATTCACAATGGAAACACAATGGGACGATTATAAGACAAAAATAGTTTTCGTCAGTACCTACCTGCCCGTGCCGGGAGTAGTTTCTGTAATGATTTTTTCATATCCTCAATTCCTTGTCAAAACTTGATTTTTATTTGATTAATAGGTAAACATTCACAATGGAAACACAATGGGACGATTATAAGACAAAAATAGTTTTCATCAGTACCTACCTGCCCGTGCCGGGAATAGTTTCTGTAGCGATTTTTTCATATCCTCAAATCTTTGTCAAAACTTGATTTTTATATGATTAATAGTTCATTCACAATGGAAACACATTGGGACGATTACAAGACAAAAGTAGTTTTCGTCAGTACCGACCTACCCGTGCTGGGAGTAGTTTCTGTAATGCTTTTTTCATATCCTCAATTCCTTGTCAAAACTTGATTTTTATTTGATTAATAGGTAAACATTCACAATGGAAACACAATGGGACGATTATAAGACAAAAATAGTTTTCGTCAGTACCTACCTGCCCGTGCCGGGAATAGTTTCTGTAGCGATTTTTTCATATCCTCAAATCTTTGTCAAAACTTGATTTTTATTTGATTAATAGGTAAACATTCACAATGGAAACACAATGGGACGATTATACGAGAAAAATAATTTTTATCAGTACCTACCTGCCCGTGCCGGAAATAGTTTCTGTAGCGATTTTTTCATATCCTCAAATCTTAGACAAAACTTGATTTTTATATGATTAATAGGTAAACATTCACAATGGAAACACATTGGGACGATTATAAGACAAAACTAGTTTTCGTCAGTACCTACCTGCCCGTGCCGGAATAGTTTCTGTAGCGATTTTTTCATATCCTCAAATCTTAGACAAAACTTGATTTTTATATGATTAATTGGTAAACATTCACAATGGAAACACATTGGGACGATTACAAGACAACAGTAGTTTTTGTCAGTACCGACCTACCCGTGCTGGGAGTAGTTTCGATAGTGATTTTTTCATATCCTCAATACCTTGTCAAAACTTGATTTTTATATGATAAATAGGTAAACATTCACAATGGAAACATATTGGTACGATTAAAAGACAAAAATATTTTTCGTCAGTACCTACCTGCCCGTGCCGGGAGTACTTTCTGTAATGATTTTTTCATATCCTCAATACCTTGTCAAAACTTTATTTTTATATGATTAATAGGTAAACATTCACAATGGAAACATATTGGTACGATTAAAAGACAAAAATATTTTTCGTCAGTACCTACCTGCCCGTGCCGGGAGTAGTTTCTGTAGCGATTTTTTCATATACTCAAATCTTTGTCAAAACTTGATTTTTATATGATTAATAGGTAAACATTCACAATGGAAACACATTGGGACGATTACAAGACAAATGTAGTTTTCGTCAGTACCGACCTACCTGTGCTGGGAGTAGTTTCAATAGCGATTTTTTCATATCCTCAATTCCTTGTCAAAACTAGATTTTTATATGATTAATAGGTAAATATTCACAATAGAAACACATTGGGACGATTACAAGACAAATGTAGTTTTCGTCAGTACCTACGTGCCCGTGCCGGGAGTAGTTTCTGTAGCGATTATTTCATATCCTCAATTCTTTGTCAAAACTTGATTTTTATTAGATTAATAGGTAAACATTCACAATGGAAACACAATGGAACGATTATAAGATAAATAGTTTTCGTCAGTAACTAGCTGCCCGTGCCGGGAGTTGTCTCTGTAGCGATTTTTTCATATCCTCAAATCTTTGTCAAAACTTGATTATTATATGATTAATAGTTAAACATTCACAATGGAAACACAATGGGACGATTATAAGACAAAAGTAATTTTCGTCAGTACATACCTGCCCGTAACGGGAGTAGTTTCTGTAGCAATTTTTTCATATACTCAAATCTTTGTCAAAACTTGATTTTTATATGATTAATAGGTAAACATTAACAATGGAAACACATTGGGACGATTATAAGACAAAAATAGTTTTCGTCAGTACCTACCTGCCCGTGCCGGGAGTAGTTTCTGTAATGATTTTTTCATATCCTCAATTCCTTGTCAAAACTTGATTTTTATTTGATTAATAGGTAAACATTCACAATGGAAACACAATGGGACGATTATAAGACAAAAATAGTTTTCATCAGTACCTACCTGCCCGTGCCGGGAATAGTTTCTGTAGCGATTTTTTCATATCCTCAAATCTTTGTCAAAACTTGATTTTTATATGATTAATAGTTCATTCACAATGGAAACACATTGGGACGATTACAAGACAAAAGTAGTTTTCGTCAGTACCGACCTACCCGTGCTGGGAGTAGTTTCTGTAATGCTTTTTTCATATCCTCAATTCCTTGTCAAAACTTGATTTTTATTTGATTAATAGGTAAACATTCACAATGGAAACACAATGGGACGATTATAAGACAAAAATAGTTTTCGTCAGTACCTACCTGCCCGTGCCGGGAATAGTTTCTGTAGCGATTTTTTCATATCCTCAAATCTTTGTCAAAACTTGATTTTTATTTGATTAATAGGTAAACATTCACAATGGAAACACAATGGGACGATTATACGAGAAAAATAATTTTTATCAGTACCTACCTGCCCGTGCCGGAAATAGTTTCTGTAGCGATTTTTTCATATCCTCAAATCTTAGACAAAACTTGATTTTTATATGATTAATAGGTAAACATTCACAATGGAAACACATTGGGACGATTATAAGACAAAACTAGTTTTCGTCAGTACCTACCTGCCCGTGCCGGAATAGTTTCTGTAGCGATTTTTTCATATCCTCAAATCTTAGACAAAACTTGATTTTTATATGATTAATTGGTAAACATTCACAATGGAAACACATTGGGACGATTACAAGACAACAGTAGTTTTTGTCAGTACCGACCTACCCGTGCTGGGAGTAGTTTCGATAGTGATTTTTTCATATCCTCAATACCTTGTCAAAACTTGATTTTTATATGATAAATAGGTAAACATTCACAATGGAAACATATTGGTACGATTAAAAGACAAAAATATTTTTCGTCAGTACCTACCTGCCCGTGCCGGGAGTACTTTCTGTAATGATTTTTTCATATCCTCAATACCTTGTCAAAACTTTATTTTTATATGATTAATAGGTAAACATTCACAATGGAAACATATTGGTACGATTAAAAGACAAAAATATTTTTCGTCAGTACCTACCTGCCCGTGCCGGGAATAGTTTCTGTAGCGATTTTTTCATATCCTCAAATCTTTGTCAAAACTTGATTTTTATTTGATTAATAGGTAAACATTCACAATGGAAACACAATGGGACGATTATAAGACAAAAATAGTTTTCGTCAGTACCTACCTGCCCGTGCCGGGAGTAGTTTCTGTAATGATTTTTTCATATCCTCAATTCCTTGTCAAAACTTGATTTTTATTTGATTAATAGGTAAACATTCACAATGGAAACACAATGGGACGATTATAAGACAAAAATAGTTTTCATCAGTACCTACCTGCCCGTGCCGGGAATAGTTTCTGTAGCGATTTTTTCATATCCTCAAATCTTTGTCAAAACTTGATTTTTATATGATTAATAGTTCATTCACAATGGAAACACATTGGGACGATTACAAGACAAAAGTAGTTTTCGTCAGTACCGACCTACCCGTGCTGGGAGTAGTTTCTGTAATGCTTTTTTCATATCCTCAATTCCTTGTCAAAACTTGATTTTTATTTGATTAATAGGTAAACATTCACAATGGAAACACAATGGGACGATTATAAGACAAAAATAGTTTTCGTCAGTACCTACCTGCCCGTGCCGGGAATAGTTTCTGTAGCGATTTTTTCATATCCTCAAATCTTTGTCAAAACTTGATTTTTATTTGATTAATAGGTAAACATTCACAATGGAAACACAATGGGACGATTATACGACAAAAATAATTTTTATCAGTACCTACCTGCCCGTGCCGGAAATAGTTTCTGTAGCGATTTTTTCATATCCTCAAATCTTAGACAAAACTTGATTTTTATATGATTAATAGGTAAACATTCACAATGGAAACACATTGGGACGATTATAAGACAAAACTAGTTTTCGTCAGTACCTACCTGCCCGTGCCGGAATAGTTTCTGTAGCGATTTTTTCATATCCTCAAATCTTAGACAAAACTTGATTTTTATATGATTAATTGGTAAACATTCACAATGGAAACACATTGGGACGATTACAAGACAACAGTAGTTTTTGTCAGTACCGACCTACCCGTGCTGGGAGTAGTTTCGATAGTGATTTTTTCATATCCTCAATACCTTGTCAAAACTTGATTTTTATATGATAAATAGGTAAACATTCACAATGGAAACATATTGGTACGATTAAAAGACAAAAATATTTTTCGTCAGTACCTACCTGCCCGTGCCGGGAGTACTTTCTGTAATGATTTTTTCATATCCTCAATACCTTGTCAAAACTTTATTTTTATATGATTAATAGGTAAACATTCACAATGGAAACATATTGGTACGATTAAAAGACAAAAATATTTTTCGTCAGTACCTACCTGCCCGTGCCGGGAATAGTTTCTGTAGCGATTTTTTCATATCCTCAAATCTTTGTCAAAACTTGATTTTTATTTGATTAATAGGTAAACATTCACAATGGAAACACAATGGGACGATTATAAGACAAAAATAATTTTTATCAGTACCTACCTGCCCGTGCTGGAAATAGTTTCTGTAGCGATTTTTTCATATCCTCAAATCTTAGACAAAACTTGATTTTTATATGATTAATAGGTAAACATTCACAATGGAAACACATTGGGACGATTATAAGACAAAACTAGTTTTCGTCAGTACCTACCTGCCCGTGCCGGGAATAGTTTCTGTAGCGATTTTTTCATATCCTCAAATCTTAGACAAAACTTGATTTTTATATGATTAATTGGTAAACATTCACAATGGAAACACATTGGGACGATTACAAGACAACAGTAGTTTTTGTCAGTACCGACCTACCCGTGCTGGGAGTAGTTTCGATAGTGATTTTTTCATATCCTCAATACCTTGTCAAAACTTGATTTTTATATGATTAATAGGTAAAAATTCACGATGGAAACACATTGGGACGATTATAAGACAAAAATAGTTTTCGTTAGTACCTACCTGCCCGTGCCGGGAGTAGTTTCTGTAGCGATTTTTTCATATACTCTATTCCTTGTCAAAACTTGATTTTTATATGATTAATAGGTAAATATTCACAATGGAAACAAATTGGGACGATTACAAAACAAATGTAGTTTTCGTCAGTACCGACCTACCTGTGCTGGGAGTAGTTTCGATAGCGATTTTTTCATATTCTCAATTCCTTGTCAAAACTTGATTTTTATATGATTAATACATTTGGACGATTAAAAGACAAAAATAATTTTCATCAGTTCCTACCTGCCCTTGCCGGGAGTAGTTTCTGTAGCGATTTTTTCATATACTCAAATCTTTGTCAAAACTTGATTTTTATATGATTAATAGGTAAACATTCACAATGGAAACACATTGGGACGATTACAAGACAAATGTAGTTTTCGTCAGTACCTACGTGCCCGTGCCGGGAGTAGTTTCTGTAGCGATTATTTCATATCCTCAATTCTTTGTCAAAACTTGATTTTTATTAGATTAATAGGTAAACATTCATAATGGAAACACAATGGAACGATTATAAGAAAAATAGTTTTCGTCAGTAACTAGCTGCCCGTGCCGGGAGTTGTTTCTGTAGCGATTTTTTCATATCCTCAAATCTTTGTCAAAACTTGATTTTTATATGATTAATAGTTAAACATTCACAATGGAAACACAAAGGGACGATTATAAGACAAAAGTAATTTTCGTCAGTACCTACAAGCCCGTGCCGGGAGTAGTTTCTGTTGCGATTTTTTCATATCATTAATTCTTTGTCAAAACTTGATTTTTATATGATTAATAGGTAAACATTAACAATGGAAACACATTGGGACGATTATAAGACAAAAATAGTTTTCGTCAGTACCTACCTGCCCGTGCCGGGAGTAGTTTCTGTAATGATTTTTTCATATCTTCAATTCCTTGTCAAAACTTGATTTTTATTTGATTAATAGGTAAACATTCACAATGGAAACACAATGGGACGATTATAAGACAAAAATAGTTTTCATCAGTACCTACCTGCCCGTGCCGGGAATAGTTTCTGTAGCGATTTTTTCATATCCTCAAATCTTTGTCAAAACTTGATTTTTATATGATTAATAGTTCATTCACAATGGAAACACATTGAGACGATTACAAGACAAAAGTAGTTTTCGTCAGTACCGACCTACCCGTGCTGGGAGTAGTTTCTGTAATGCTTTTTTCATATCCTCAATTCCTTGTCAAAACTTGATTTTTATTTGATTAATAGGTAAACATTCACAATGGAAACACAATGGGACGATTATAAGACAAAAATAGTTTTCGTCAGTACCTACCTGCCCGTGCCGGGAATAGTTTCTGTAGCGATTTTTTCATATCCTCAAATCTTTGTAAAAACTTGATTTTTATTTGATTAATAGGTAAACATTCACAATGGAAACACAATGGGACGATTATAAGACAAAAATAATTTTTATCAGTACCTACCTGCCCGTGCCGGAAATAGTTTCTGTAGCGATTTTTTCATATCCTCAAATCTTAGACAAAACTTGATTTTTATATGATTAATAGGTAAACATTCACAATGGAAACACATTGGGACGATTATAAGACAAAAGTAGTTTTCGTCAGTACCTACCTGCCCGTGCCGGGAATAGTTTCTGTAGCGATATTTTCATATCCTCAAATCTTAGACAAAACTTGATTTTTATATGATTAATAGGTAAACATTCACAATGGAAACACATTGGGACGATTACAAGACAACAGTAGTTTTATCAGTACCGACCTACCCGTGCTGGGAGTAGTTTCGATAGTGATTTTTTCATATCCTCAATACCTTGTCAAAACTTGATTTTTATATGATTAATAGGTAAACATTAACAATGGAAACATATTGGGACGATTATAAGACAAATGTAGTTTTCGTCAGTACCTACGTGCCCGTGCCGGGAGTAGTTTCTGTAGCGATTATTTCATATCCTCAATTCTTTGTCAAAACTTGATTTTTATTAGATTAATAGGTAAACATTCACAATGGAAACACAATGGGACGATTATAACACAAAAATAATTTTCGTCAGTAACTAGCTGCCCGTGCCAGGAGTAGTTTCTGTAGCGATTTTTCATATCCTTAATTCTTTGTCAAAACTTGATTTTTAATGATTAATAGGTAAACATTCACAATGGAAATACATTGGGACGATTATAAGACAAGAGTAGTTTTCGTCAGTACCGACCTACCCGTGCTGGGAGTAGTTTCTGTAATGCTTTTTTCATATCCTCAATTCATTGTCAAAACTTGATTTTTATTTGATTAATAGGTAAACATTCACAATGGAAACACATTGGGACGATTATAAGACAAAAATAGATTTCGTCAGTACATACCTGCCCGTAACGGGAGTAGTTTTTGTAGCGATTTTTTCATATACTCAAATCTTTGTCAAAACTTGATTTTTATATGATTAATAAGTAAACATTCACAATGGAAACACATTTGGACGATTAAAAGACAAAAATATTTTTCGTCAGTACCTACCTGCCCGTGCCGGGAATAGTTTCTGAAGCGATTTTTTCATATCCTCAAATCTTTGTCAAAACTTGATTTTTATATGATTAATAGGTAAACATTAACAATGGAAACATATTGGGACGATTATAAGACAAAAATAGTTTTCGTCAGTACCTACCTGCCCGTGCCGGGAGTAGTTTCTGTAATGATTTTTTCATATCCTCAATTCCTTGTCAAAACTTGATTTTTATTTGATTAATAGTTAAACATTCACAATGGAAACACAATGGGACGATTATAAGACAAAAATAATTTTCGTCCGTACCTACCTGCCCGTGCCGGGAATAGTTTCTGTAGCGATTTTTTCATATCCTTAATTCTTTGTCAAAACTTGATTTTTATATGATTAATAGGTAAACATTCAAAATGGAAACACATTGGGACGATAATAAGACAAAAGTAGTTTTCGTCAGTACCTACCTGCCCGTGCCGGGAGTAGTTTCTGTAGCGATTTTTTCATATCCTCAAATCTTTGTCAAAACTTGATTTTTATATGATTAATAGGTAAACATTCACAATGGAAACACATTTGGACGATTAAAAGACAAAAATATTTTTCGTCAGTACCTACCTGCCCGTGCCGAGAGTAGTTTCTGTAATGCTTTTTTCATATCCTCAATTCCTTGTCAAAACTTGATTTTTATTTGATTAATAGGTAAAAATTCACAATGGAAACACAATGGGACGATTATAAGACAAAAATAATTTTTATCAGTACCTACCTGCCCGTGCCGGAAATAGTTTCTGTAGCGATTTTTTCATATCCTCAAATCTTAGACAAAACTTGATTTTTATATGATTAATAGGTAAACATTCACAATGGAAACACATTGGGACGATTACAAGACAACAGTAGTTTTATCAGTACCGACCTACCCGTGCTGGGAGTAGTTTCGATAGTGATTTTTTCATATCCTCAATACCTTGTCAAAACTTGATTTTTATATGATTAATAGGTAAACATTAACAATGGAAACATATTGGGACGATTATAAGACAA
This sequence comes from Eupithecia dodoneata, assembly GCA_947044415.1. Lineage (NCBI taxonomy): Eukaryota > Metazoa > Arthropoda > Insecta > Lepidoptera > Geometridae > Eupithecia > Eupithecia dodoneata. Next base: position 11,939,078 of record OX345671.1, read on the forward strand.
ATGTAGTTTTCGTCAGTACCTACGTGCCCGTGCCGGGAGTAGTTTCTGTAGCGATTATTTCATATCCTCAATTCTTTGTCAAAACTTGATTTTTATTAGATTAATAGGTAAACATTCACAATGGAAACACAATGGGACGATTATAACACAAAAATAATTTTCGTCAGTAACTAGCTGCCCGTGCCAGGAGTAGTTTCTGTAGCGATTTTTCATATCCTTAATTCTTTGTCAAAACTTGATTTTTAATGATTAATAGGTAAACATTCACAATGGAAACACATTGGGACGATTATAAGACAAGAGTAGTTTTCGTCAGTACCGACCTACCCGTGCTGGGAGTAGTTTCTGTAATGATTTTTTCATATCTTCAATTCCTTGTCAAAACTTGATTTTTATTTGATTAATAGGTAAACATTCACAATGGAAACACAATGGGACGATTATAAGACAAAAATAGTTTTCATCAGTACCTACCTGCCCGTGCCGGGAATAGTTTCTGTAGCGATTTTTTCATATCCTCAAATCTTTGTCAAAACTTGATTTTTATATGATTAATAGTTCATTCACAATGGAAACACATTGAGACGATTACAAGACAAAAGTAGTTTTCGTCAGTACCGACCTACCCGTGCTGGGAGTAGTTTCTGTAATGCTTTTTTCATATCCTCAATTCCTTGTCAAAACTTGATTTTTATTTGATTAATAGGTAAACATTCACAATGGAAACACAATGGGACGATTATAAGACAAAAATAGTTTTCGTCAGTACCTACCTGCCCGTGCCGGGAATAGTTTCTGTAGCGATTTTTTCATATCCTCAAATCTTTGTAAAAACTTGATTTTTATTTGATTAATAGGTAAACATTCACAATGGAAACACAATGGGACGATTATAAGACAAAAATAATTTTTATCAGTACCTACCTGCCCGTGCCGGAAATAGTTTCTGTAGCGATTTTTTCATATCCTCAAATCTTAGACAAAACTTGATTTTTATATGATTAATAGGTAAACATTCACAATGGAAACACATTGGGACGATTATAAGACAAAAGTAGTTTTCGTCAGTACCTACCTGCCCGTGCCGGGAATAGTTTCTGTAGCGATATTTTCATATCCTCAAATCTTAGACAAAACTTGATTTTTATATGATTAATAGGTAAACATTCACAATGGAAACACATTGGGACGATTACAAGACAACAGTAGTTTTATCAGTACCGACCTACCCGTGCTGGGAGTAGTTTCGATAGTGATTTTTTCATATCCTCAATACCTTGTCAAAACTTGATTTTTATATGATTAATAGGTAAACATTAACAATGGAAACATATTGGGACGATTATAAGACAAATGTAGTTTTCGTCAGTACCTACGTGCCCGTGCCGGGAGTAGTTTCTGTAGCGATTATTTCATATCCTCAATTCTTTGTCAAAACTTGATTTTTATTAGATTAATAGGTAAACATTCACAATGGAAACACAATGGGACGATTATAACACAAAAATAATTTTCGTCAGTAACTAGCTGCCCGTGCCAGGAGTAGTTTCTGTAGCGATTTTTCATATCCTTAATTCTTTGTCAAAACTTGATTTTTAATGATTAATAGGTAAACATTCACAATGGAAACACATTGGGACGATTATAAGACAAGAGTAGTTTTCGTCAGTACCGACCTACCCGTGCTGGGAGTAGTTTCTGTAATGCTTTTTTCATATCCTCAATTCATTGTCAAAACTTGATTTTTATTTGATTAATAGGTAAACATTCACAATGGAAACACATTGGGACGATTATAAGACAAAAATAGATTTCGTCAGTACATACCTGCCCGTAACGGGAGTAGTTTTTGTAGCGATTTTTTCATATACTCAAATCTTTGTCAAAACTTGATTTTTATATGATTAATAAGTAAACATTCACAATGGAAACACATTTGGACGATTAAAAGACAAAAATATTTTTCGTCAGTACCTACCTGCCCGTGCCGGGAATAGTTTCTGAAGCGATTTTTTCATATCCTCAAATCTTTGTCAAAACTTGATTTTTATATGATTAATAGGTAAACATTAACAATGGAAACATATTGGGACGATTATAAGACAAAAATAGTTTTCGTCAGTACCTACCTGCCCGTGCCGGGAGTAGTTTCTGTAATGATTTTTTCATATCCTCAATTCCTTGTCAAAACTTGATTTTTATTTGATTAATAGTTAAACATTCACAATGGAAACACAATGGGACGATTATAAGACAAAAATAATTTTCGTCCGTACCTACCTGCCCGTGCCGGGAATAGTTTCTGTAGCGATTTTTTCATATCCTTAATTCTTTGTCAAAACTTGATTTTTATATGATTAATAGGTAAACATTCAAAATGGAAACACATTGGGACGATAATAAGACAAAAGTAGTTTTCGTCAGTACCTACCTGCCCGTGCCGGGAGTAGTTTCTGTAGCGATTTTTTCATATCCTCAAATCTTTGTCAAAACTTGATTTTTATATGATTAATAGGTAAACATTCACAATGGAAACACATTTGGACGATTAAAAGACAAAAATATTTTTCGTCAGTACCTACCTGCCCGTGCCGAGAGTAGTTTCTGTAATGCTTTTTTCATATCCTCAATTCCTTGTCAAAACTTGATTTTTATTTGATTAATAGGTAAAAATTCACAATGGAAACACAATGGGACGATTATAAGACAAAAATAATTTTTATCAGTACCTACCTGCCCGTGCCGGAAATAGTTTCTGTAGCGATTTTTTCATATCCTCAAATCTTAGACAAAACTTGATTTTTATATGATTAATAGGTAAACATTCACAATGGAAACACATTGGGACGATTATAAGACAAAACTAGTTTTCGTCAGTACCTACCTGCCCGTGCCGGGAATAGTTTCTGTAGCGATTTTTTCATATCCTCAAATCTTAGACAAAACTTGATTTTTATATGATTAATTGGTAAACATTCACAATGGAAACACATTGGGACGATTACAAAACAACAGTAGTTTTTGTCAGTACCGACCTACCCGTGCTGGGAGTAGTTTCGATAGTGATTTTTTCATATCCTCAATACCTTGTCAAAACTTGATTTTTATATGATTAATAGGTAAACATTCACAATGGAAACATATTGGTACGATTAAAAGACAAAAATATTTTTCGTCAGTACCTACCTGCCCGTGCCGGGAGTACTTTCTGTAATGATTTTTTCATATCCTCAATTCTTTGTCAAAACTTGATTTTTATATGATTAATAGTTCATTCACAATGGAAACACATTGGGAAGATTACAAGACAAAAGTAGTTTTCGTCAGTACCGACCTACCCGTGCTGGGAGTAGTTTCTGTAATGCTTTTTTCATATCCTCAATTCCTTGTCAAAACTTGATTTTTATTTGATTAATAGGTAAACATTCACAATGGAAACACAATGGGACCAGACAAAAATAGTTTTCGTCAGTACCTACCTGCCCGTGCCGGGAATAGTTTCTGTAGCGATTTTTTCATATCCTTAATTCTTTGTCAAAACTTGATTTTTATATGATTAATAGGTAAACATTCAAAATGGAAACACATTGGGACGATTATAAGACAAAAGTAGTTTTCGTCAGTACCTACCTGCCCGTGCCGGGAATAGTTTCTGTAGCGATTTTTTCTTATACTCAAATCTTTGTCAAAACTTGATTTTTATATGATTAATAAGTAAACATACACAATGGAAACACATTGGGACGATTATAAGACAAAAGTAGTTTTTGTCTGTACCTGCCTGCCCGTGCCGGGAGTAGTTTCGATAGCGATTTTTTCATATCCTCAATTCCTTGTCAAAACTTGATTTTTATATGATTAATAGGTAAAAATTCACAATGGAAACACATTGGGACGATTATAAGACAAAAATAGTTTTCGTCAGTACCTACCTGCCCGTGCCGGGAGTAGTTTCTGTAATGATTTTTTCATATCCTCAATTCCTTGTCAAAACTTGATTTTTATTTGATAAATAGTTAAACATTCACAATGGAAACACAATGGGACGATTATAAGACAAAAATAATTTTCGTCAGTACCTACCTGCCCGTGCCGGGAATAGTTTCTGTAGCGATTTTTTCATATCCTTAATTCTTTGTCAAAACTTGATTTTTATATGATTAATAGGTAAACATTCAAAATGGAAACACATTGGGACGATAATAAGACAAAAGTAGTTTTCGTCAGTACCTACCTGCCCGTGCCGGGAGTAGTTTCTGTAGCGATTTTTTCATATCCTCATATCTTTGTCAAAACTTGATTTTTATATGATTAATAGGTAAACATTCACAATGGAAACACATTTGGACGATTAAAAGACAAAAGTAGTTTTCGTCAGTACCTACCTGCCCGTGCCGAGAGTAATTTCTGTAATGATTTTTTCATATCCTCAATTCTTTGTCAAAACTTTATTTTTATATGAATTATACGTAAACATTCACAATGGATACACAATGGGACGATTAAAAGACAAAAGTAGTTTTCGTCAGTACCTATCTGCCCGCGCCGGGAGTAGTTTCTGTAGCGATTTTTTCATATCCTTAATTCTTTGTAGAAACTTGATGTTTATATGATTAATAGTTCATTCACAATGGAAACACATTGGGACCATTACAAGACAAAAGTAGTTTTCGTCAGTACCGACCTACCCGTGCTGGGAGTAGTTTCTGTAATGCTTTTTTCATATCCTCAATTCCTTGTCAAAACTTGATTTTTATTTGATAAATAGGTAAACATTCACAATGGAAACACAATGGGACCATTATAAGACAAAAATAGTTTTCGTCAGTACCTACCTGCCCGTGCCGGGAATAGTTTCTGTAGCGATTTTTTCATATCCTCAAATCTTTGTCAAAACTTGATTTTTATATGATTAATAAGTAAACATACACAATGGAAACACATTGGGACGATTATAAGACAAAAGTAGTTTTCGTCAGTACCGACCTACCCGTGCTGGGAGTAGTTTCTGTAATGATTTTTTCATATCCTCAATTCCTTGTCAAAACTTGATTTTTATTTGATAAATAGTTAAACATTCACAATGGAAACACAATGGGACGATTATAAGACAAAAATAATTTTCGTCAGTACCTACCTGCCCGTGCCGGGAATAGTTTCTGTAGCGATTTTTTCATATCCTTAATTCTTTGTCAAAACTTGATTTTTATATGATTAATAGGTAAACATTCAAAATGGAAACACATTGGGACGATAATAAGACAAAAGTAGTTTTCGTCAGTACCTACCTGCCCGTGCCGGGAGTAGTTTCTGTAGCGATTTTTTCATATCCTCATATCTTTGTCAAAACTTGATTTTTATATGATTAATAGGTAAACATTCACAATGGAAACACATTTGGACGATTAAAAGACAAAAGTAGTTTTCGTCAGTACCTACCTGCCCGTGCCGAGAGTAATTTCTGTAATGATTTTTTCATATCCTCAATTCTTTGTCAAAACTTTATTTTTATATGAATTATACGTAAACATTCACAATGGATACACAATGGGACGATTAAAAGACAAAAGTAGTTTTCGTCAGTACCTATCTGCCCGCGCCGGGAGTAGTTTCTGTAGCGATTTTTTCATATCCTTAATTCTTTGTAGAAACTTGATGTTTATATGATTAATAGTTCATTCACAATGGAAACACATTGGGACCATTACAAGACAAAAGTAGTTTTCGTCAGTACCGACCTACCCGTGCTGTGAGTAGTTTCTGTAATGCTTTTTTCATATCCTCAATTCCTTGTCAAAACTTGATTTTTATTTGATAAATAGGTAAACATTCACAATGGAAACACAATGGGACCATTATAAGACAAAAATATTTTTCGTCAGTACCTACCTGCCCGTGCCGGGAATAGTTTCTGTAGCGATTTTTTCATATCCTCAAATCTTTGTCAAAACTTGATTTTTATATGATTAATAAGTAAACATACACAATGGAAACACATTGGGACGATTATAAGACAAAAGTAGTTTTCGTCAGTACCGACCTACCCGTGCTGGGAGTAGTTTCTGTAATGCTTTTTTCATATCCTCAATTCTTGGTCAAAACTTGATTTTTATATGATTAAAAGGTAAATATTCACAATGGAAACATATTGGGAAGATTACAAGACAAATGTAGTTTTCGTCAGTACCTACGTGCCCGTGCCGGGAGTAGTTTCTGTAGCGATTATTTCATATCCTCAATTCTTTGTCAAAACTTGATTTTTATTAGATTAATAGGTAAACATTCACAATGGAACACAATGGAACGATTATAAGAAAAATAGTTTTCGTCAGTAACTAGCTGCCCGTGCCGGGAGTAGTTTCTGTAGCGATTTTTTCATATCCTCAATTCCTTGTCAAAACTTGATTTTTATATGATTAATAGGTAAAAATTCACAATGGAAACACATTGGGACGATTAAAAGACAAAAATAGTTTTCGTTAGTACCTACCTGCCCGTGCCGGGAGTAGTTTCTGTAGCGATTTTTTCATATACTCAATTCCTTGTCAAAACTTGATTTTTATATGATTAATAGGTAAATATTCACAATGGAAACAAATTGGGACGATTACAAAACAAATGTAGTTTTCGTCAGTACCGACCTACCTGTGCTGGGAGTAGTTTCGATAGCGATTTTTTCATATCCTCAATTCCTTGTCAAAACTTGATTTTTATATGATTAATACATTTGGACGATTAAAAGACAAAAATAATGTTCATCAGTTCCTACCTGCCCGTGCCGGGAGTAGTTTCTGTAGCGATTTTTTCATATACTCAAATCTTTGTCAAAACTTGATTTTTATATGATTAATAGGTAAACATTCACAATGGAAACACATTGGGACGATTACAAGACAAATGTAGTTTTCGTCAGTACCGACCTACCTGTGCTGGGAGTAGTTTCAATAGCGATTTTTTCATATCCTCAATTCCTTGTCAAAACTAGATTTTTATATGATTAATAGGTAAATATTCACAATAGAAGCACATTGGGACGATTACAAGACAAATGTAGTTTTCGTCAGTACCTACGTGCCCGTGCCGGGAGTAGTTTCTGTAGCGATTATTTCATATCCTCAATTCTTTGTCAAAACTTGATTTTTATTAGATTAATAGGTAAACATTCACAATGGAAACACAATGGAACGATTATAAGAAAAATAGTTTTCGTCAGTAACTAGCTGCCCGTGCCGGGAGTTGTTTCTGTAGCGATTTTTTCATATCCTCAAATCTTTGTCAAAACTTAATTTTTATATGATTAATAGTTAAACATTCACAATGGAAACACAATGGGACGATTATAAGACAAAAGTAATTTTCGTCAGTACCTACAAGCCCGTGCCGGGAGTAGTTTCGGTTGCGATTTTTTCATATCATTAATTCTTTGTCAAAACTTGATTTTTATATGATTAATAGGTAAACATTAACAATGGAAACACATTGGGACGATTATAAGACAAAAATAGTTTTCGTCAGTACCTACCTGCCCGTGCCGGGAGTAGTTTCTGTAATGATTTTTTCATATCCTCAATTCCTTGTCAAAACTTGATTTTTATTTGATTAATAGTTAAACATTCACAATGGAAACACAATGGGACGATTATAAGACAAAAATAATTTTCGTCCGTACCTACCTGCCCGTGCCGGGAATAGTTTCTGTAGCGATTTTTTCATATCCTTAATTCTTTGTCAAAACTTGATTTTTATATGATTAATAGGTAAACATTCAAAATGGAAACACATTGGGACGATAATAAGACAAAAGTAGTTTTCGTCAGTACCTACCTGCCCGTGCCGGGAGTAGTTTCTGTAGCGATTTTTTCATATCCTCAAATCTTTGTCAAAACTTGATTTTTATATGATTAATAGGTAAACATTCACAATGGAAACACATTTGGACGATTAAAAGACAAAAATATTTTTCGTCAGTACCTACCTGCCCGTGCCGAGAGTAGTTTCTGTAATGCTTTTTTCATATCCTCAATTCCTTGTCAAAACTTGATTTTTATTTGATAAATAGGTAAACATTCACAATGGAAACACAATGGGACCATTATAAGACAAAAATAGTTTTCGTCAGTACCTACCTGCCCGTGCCGGGAATAGTTTCTTTAGCGATTTTTTCATATCCTCAAATCTTTGTCAAAACTTGATTTTTATATGAGTAAACATACACAATGGAAACACATTGGGACGATTATAAGACAAAAGTAGTTTTCGTCAGTACCGACCTACCCGTGCTGGGAGTAGTTTCTGTAATGCTTTTTTCATATCCTCAATTCATTGTCAAAACTTGATTTTTATATGATTAATAGGTAAATATTCACAATGGAAACACATTGGGACGATTACAAGACAAATATAGTTTTTGTCAGTACCTACCTGCCCGTGCTGGGAGTAGCTTCGATAGCGATTTTTTCATATCCTCAATTCCTTGTCAAAACTTGATTTTTATATGATTAATAGGTAAACATTCAAAATGGAAACACATTGGGACGATAATAGGACAAAAGTAGTTTTCGTCAGTACCTACCTGCCCGTGCCGGGAGTAGTTTCTGTAGCGATTTTTTCATATCCTTAATTCTTTGTCAAAACTTGATTTTTATATGATTAATAGGTAAACATTCACAATGGAAACACATTTGGACGATTAAAAGACAAAAGTAGTTTTTGTCAGTACCTACCTGCCCGTGCTGGGAGTAGTTTCAATAGCGATTTTTTCATATCCTCAATTCCTTGTCAAAACTTGATTTTTATATGATTAATAGGTAAAAATTCACAATGGAAACACATTGGGACGATTAAAAGACAAAAATAGTTTTCGTTAGTACATACCTGCCCGTGCCGGGAGTAGTTTCTGTAGCGATTTTTTCATATACTCAATTCCTTGTCAAAACTTGATTTTTATATGATTAATAGGTAAATATTCACAATGGAAACACATTGGGACGATTACAAGACAAATGTAGTTTTCGTCAGTACCTACGTGCCCGTGCCGGGAGTAGTTTCTGTAGCGATTATTTCATATCCTCAATTCTTTGTCAAAACTTGATTTTTATTAGATTAATAGGTAAACATTCACAATGGAAACACAATGGAACGATTATAAGAAAAATAGTTTTCGTCAGTAACTAGCTGCCCGTGCCGGGAGTTGTTTCTGTAGCGATTTTTTCATATCCTCAAATCTTTGTCAAAACTTAATTTTTATATGATTAATAGTTAAACATTCACAATGGAAACACAATGGGACGATTATAAGACAAAAGTAATTTTCGTCAGTACCTACAAGCCCGTGCCGGGAGTAGTTTCGGTTGCGATTTTTTCATATCATTAATTCTTTGTCAAAACTTGATTTTTTTATGATTAATAGGTAAACATTAACAATGGAAACACATTGGGACGATTATAAGACAAAAATAGTTTTCGTCAGTACCTACCTGCCCGTGCCGGGAGTAGTTTCTGTAATGATTTTTTCATATCCTCAATTCCTTGTCAAAACTTGATTTTTATTTGATTAATAGTTAAACATTCACAATGGAAACACAATGGGACGATTATAAGACAAAAATAATTTTCGTCCGTACCTACCTGCCCGTGCCGGGAATAGTTTCTGTAGCGATTTTTTCATATCCTTAATTCTTTGTCAAAACTTGATTTTTATATGATTAATAGGTAAACATTCAAAATGGAAACACATTGGGACGATAATAAGACAAAAGTAGTTTTCGTCAGTACCTACCTGCCCGTGCCGGGAGTAGTTTCTGTAGCGATTTTTTCATATCCTCAAATCTTTGTCAAAACTTGATTTTTATATGATTAATAGGTAAACATTCACAATGGAAACACATTTGGACGATTAAAAGACAAAAATATTTTTCGTCAGTACCTACCTGCCCGTGCCGAGAGTAGTTTCTGTAATGCTTTTTTCATATCCTCAATTCCTTGTCAAAACTTGATTTTTATTTGATAAATAGGTAAACATTCACAATGGAAACACAATGGGACCATTATAAGACAAAAATAGTTTTCGTCAGTACCTACCTGCCCGTGCCGGGAATAGTTTCTGTAGCGATTTTTTCATATCCTCAAATCTTTGTCAAAACTTGATTTTTATATGATTAATAAGTAAACATACACAATGGAAACACATTGGGACGATTATAAGACAAAAGTAGTTTTCGTCAGTACCGACCTACCCGTGCTGGGAGTAGTTTCTGTAATGCTTTTTTCATATCCTCAAGTCATTGTCAAAACTTGATTTTTATATGATTAATAGGTAAATATTCACAATGGAAACACATTGGGACGATTACAAGACAAATGTAGTTTTTGTCAGTACCTACCTGCCCGTGCTGGGAGTAGCTTCGATAGCGATTTTTTCATATCCTCAATTCCTTGTCAAAACTTAATTTTTATATGATTAATAGGTAAACATTCAAAATGGAAACACATTGGGACGATTATAAGACAAAACTAGTTTTCGTCAGTACCTACCTGCCCGTGCCGGGAATAGTTTCTGTAGCGATTTTTTCATATCCTCAAATCTTAGACAAAACTTGATTTTTATATGATTAATTGGTAAACATTCACAATGGAAACACATTGGGACGATTATAAGACAAAACTAGTTTTCGTCAGTACCTACCTGCCCGTGCCGGGAATAGTTTCTGTAGCGATTTTTTCATATCCTCAAATCTTAGACAAAACTTGATTTTTATATGATTAATTGGTAAACATTCACAATGGAAACACATTGGGACGATTACAAAACAACAGTAGTTTTTGTCAGTACCGACCTACCCGTGCTGGGAGTAGTTTCGATAGTGATTTTTTCATATCCTCAATACCTTGTCAAAACTTGATTTTTATATGATTAATAGGTAAACATTCACAATGGAAACATATTGGTACGATTAAAAGACAAAAATATTTTTCGTCAGTACCTACCTGCCCGTGCCGGGAGTACTTTCTGTAATGATTTTTTCATATCCTCAATTCTTTGTCAAAACTTGATTTTTATATGATTAATAGTTCATTCACAATGGAAACACATTGGGAAGATTACAAGACAAAAGTAGTTTTCGTCAGTACCTACCTGCCCGTGCCGGGAATAGTTTCTGTAGCGATTTTTTCATATCCTCAAATCTTAGACAAAACTTGATTTTTATATGATTAATTGGTAAACATTCACAATGGAAACACATTGGGACGATTACAAGACAACAGTAGTTTTTGTCAGTACCGACCTACCCGTGCTGGCAGTAGTTTCGATAGTGATTTTTTCATATCCTCAATACCTTGTCAAAACTTGATTTTTTTATGATTAATAGGTAAACATTCACAATGGAAACATATTGGTACGATTAAAAGACAAAAATATTTTTCGTCAGTACCTACCTGCCCGTGCCGGGAGTACTTTCTGTAATGATTTTTTCATATCCTCAATTCTTTGTCAAAACTTGATTTTTATATGATTAATAGTTCATTCACAATGGAAACACAATAGGACGATTAAAAGACAAAAGTAGTTTTCGTCAGTACCTATCTGCCCGCGCCGGGAGTAGTTTCTGTAGCGATTTTTTCATATCCTTAATTCTTTGTCAAAACTTGATTTTTATATGATTAATAGTTCATTCACAATGGAAACACATTGGGAAGATTACAAGACAAAAGTAGTTTTCGTCAGTACCGACCTACCCGTGCTGGGAGTAGTTTCTGTAATGCTTTTTTCATATCCTCAATTCCTTGTCAAAACTTGATTTTTATTTGATTAATAGGTAAACATTCACAATGGAAACACAATGGGACCAGACAAAAATAGTTTTCGTCAGTACCTACCTGCCCGTGCCGGGAATAGTTTCTGTAGCGATTTTTTCATATCCTTAATTCTTTGTCAAAACTTGATTTTTATATGATTAATAGGTAAACATTCAAAATGGAAACACATTGGGACGATTATAAGACAAAAGTAGTTTTCGTCAGTACCTACCTGCCCGTGCCGGGAATAGTTTCTGTAGCGATTTTTTCTTATACTCAAATCTTTGTCAAAACTTGATTTTTATATGATTAATAAGTAAACATACACAATGGAAACACATTGGGACGATTATAAGACAAAAGTAGTTTTTGTCTGTACCTGCCTGCCCGTGCCGGGAGTAGTTTCGATAGCGATTTTTTCATATCCTCAATTCCTTGTCAAAACTTGATTTTTATATGATTAATAGGTAAAAATTCACAATGGAAACACATTGGGACGATTATAAGACAAAAATAGTTTTCGTCAGTACCTACCTGCCCGTGCCGGGAGTAGTTTCTGTAATGATTTTTTCATATCCTCAATTCCTTGTCAAAACTTGATTTTTATTTGATAAATAGTTAAACATTCACAATGGAAACACAATGGGACGATTATAAGACAAAAATAATTTTCGTCAGTACCTACCTGCCCGTGCCGGGAATAGTTTCTGTAGCGATTTTTTCATATCCTTAATTCTTTGTCAAAACTTGATTTTTATATGATTAATAGGTAAACATTCAAAATGGAAACACATGGGGACGATAATAAGACAAAAGTAGTTTTCGTCAGTACCTACCTGCCCGTGCCGGGAGTAGTTTCTGTAGCGATTTTTTCATATCCTCATATCTTTGTCAAAACTTGATTTTTATATGATTAATAGGTAAACATTCACAATGGAAACACATTTGGACGATTAAAAGACAAAAGTAGTTTTCGTCAGTACCTACCTGCCCGTGCCGAGAGTAATTTCTGTAATGATTTTTTCATATCCTCAATTCTTTGTCAAAACTTTATTTTTATATGAATTATACGTAAACATTCACAATGGATACACAATGGGACGATTAAAAGACAAAAGTAGTTTTCGTCAGTACCTATCTGCCCGCGCCGGGAGTAGTTTCTGTAGCGATTTTTTCATATCCTTAATTCTTTGTAGAAACTTGATGTTTATATGATTAATAGTTCATTCACAATGGAAACACATTGGGACCATTACAAGACAAAAGTAGTTTTCGTCAGTACCGACCTACCCGTGCTGGGAGTAGTTTCTGTAATGCTTTTTTCATATCCTCAATTCCTTGTCAAAACTTGATTTTTATTTGATAAATAGGTAAACATTCACAATGGAAACACAATGGGACCATTATAAGACAAAAATAGTTTTCGTCAGTACCTACCTGCCCGTGCCGGGAATAGTTTCTGTAGCGATTTTTTCATATCCTCAAATCTTTGTCAAAACTTGATTTTTATATGATTAATAAGTAAACATACACAATGGAAACACATTGGGACGATTATAAGACAAAAGTAGTTTTCGTCAGTACCGACCTACCCGTGCTGGGAGTAGTTTCTGTAATGATTTTTTCATATCCTCAATTCCTTGTCAAAACTTGATTTTTATTTGATAAATAGTTAAACATTCACAATGGAAACACAATGGGACGATTATAAGACAAAAATAATTTTCGTCAGTACCTACCTGCCCGTGCCGGGAATAGTTTCTGTAGCGATTTTTTCATATCCTTAATTCTTTGTCAAAACTTGATTTTTATATGATTAATAGGTAAACATTCAAAATGGAAACACATTGGGACGATAATAAGACAAAAGTAGTTTTCGTCAGTACCTACCTGCCCGTGCCGGGAGTAGTTTCTGTAGCGATTTTTTCATATCCTCATATCTTTGTCAAAACTTGATTTTTATATGATTAATAGGTAAACATTCACAATGGAAACACATTTGGACGATTAAAAGACAAAAGTAGTTTTCGTCAGTACCTACCTGCCCGTGCCGAGAGTAATTTCTGTAATGATTTTTTCATATCCTCAATTCTTTGTCAAAACTTTATTTTTATATGAATTATACGTAAACATTCACAATGGATACACAATGGGACGATTAAAAGACAAAAGTAGTTTTCGTCAGTACCTATCTGCCCGCGCCGGGAGTAGTTTCTGTAGCGATTTTTTCATATCCTTAATTCTTTGTAGAAACTTGATGTTTATATGATTAATAGTTCATTCACAATGGAAACACATTGGGACCATTACAAGACAAAAGTAGTTTTCGTCAGTACCGACCTACCCGTGCTGTGAGTAGTTTCTGTAATGCTTTTTTCATATCCTCAATTCCTTGTCAAAACTTGATTTTTATTTGATAAATAGGTAAACATTCACAATGGAAACACAATGGGACCATTATAAGACAAAAATATTTTTCGTCAGTACCTACCTGCCCGTGCCGGGAATAGTTTCTGTAGCGATTTTTTCATATCCTCAAATCTTTGTCAAAACTTGATTTTTATATGATTAATAAGTAAACATACACAATGGAAACACATTGGGACGATTATAAGACAAAAGTAGTTTTCGTCAGTACCGACCTACCCGTGCTGGGAGTAGTTTCTGTAATGCTTTTTTCATATCCTCAATTCTTGGTCAAAACTTGATTTTTATATGATTAAAAGGTAAATATTCACAATGGAAACATATTGGGAAGATTACAAGACAAATGTAGTTTTCGTCAGTACCTACGTGCCCGTGCCGGGAGTAGTTTCTGTAGCGATTATTTCATATCCTCAATTCTTTGTCAAAACTTGATTTTTATTAGATTAATAGGTAAACATTCACAATGGAACACAATGGAACGATTATAAGAAAAATAGTTTTCGTCAGTAACTAGCTGCCCGTGCCGGGAGTAGTTTCTGTAGCGATTTTTTCATATCCTCAATTCCTTGTCAAAACTTGATTTTTATATGATTAATAGGTAAAAATTCACAATGGAAACACATTGGGACGATTAAAAGACAAAAATAGTTTTCGTTAGTACCTACCTGCCCGTGCCGGGAGTAGTTTCTGTAGCGATTTTTTCATATACTCAATTCCTTGTCAAAACTTGATTTTTATATGATTAATAGGTAAATATTCACAATGGAAACAAATTGGGACGATTACAAAACAAATGTAGTTTTCGTCAGTACCGACCTACCTGTGCTGGGAGTAGTTTCGATAGCGATTTTTTCATATCCTCAATTCCTTGTCAAAACTTGATTTTTATATGATTAATACATTTGGACGATTAAAAGACAAAAATAATGTTCATCAGTTCCTACCTGCCCGTGCCGGGAGTAGTTTCTGTAGCGATTTTTTCATATACTCAAATCTTTGTCAAAACTTGATTTTTATATGATTAATAGGTAAACATTCACAATGGAAACACATTGGGACGATTACAAGACAAATGTAGTTTTCGTCAGTACCGACCTACCTGTGCTGGGAGTAGTTTCAATAGCGATTTTTTCATATCCTCAATTCCTTGTCAAAACTAGATTTTTATATGATTAATAGGTAAATATTCACAATAGAAGCACATTGGGACGATTACAAGACAAATGTAGTTTTCGTCAGTACCTACGTGCCCGTGCCGGGAGTAGTTTCTGTAGCGATTATTTCATATCCTCAATTCTTTGTCAAAACTTGATTTTTATTAGATTAATAGGTAAACATTCACAATGGAAACACAATGGAACGATTATAAGAAAAATAGTTTTCGTCAGTAACTAGCTGCCCGTGCCGGGAGTTGTTTCTGTAGCGATTTTTTCATATCCTCAAATCTTTGTCAAAACTTAATTTTTATATGATTAATAGTTAAACATTCACAATGGAAACACAATGGGACGATTATAAGACAAAAGTAATTTTCGTCAGTACCTACAAGCCCGTGCCGGGAGTAGTTTCGGTTGCGATTTTTTCATATCATTAATTCTTTGTCAAAACTTGATTTTTATATGATTAATAGGTAAACATTAACAATGGAAACACATTGGGACGATTATAAGACAAAAATAGTTTTCGTCAGTACCTACCTGCCCGTGCCGGGAGTAGTTTCTGTAATGATTTTTTCATATCCTCAATTCCTTGTCAAAACTTGATTTTTATTTGATTAATAGTTAAACATTCACAATGGAAACACAATGGGACGATTATAAGACAAAAATAATTTTCGTCCGTACCTACCTGCCCGTGCCGGGAATAGTTTCTGTAGCGATTTTTTCATATCCTTAATTCTTTGTCAAAACTTGATTTTTATATGATTAATAGGTAAACATTCAAAATGGAAACACATTGGGACGATAATAAGACAAAAGTAGTTTTCGTCAGTACCTACCTGCCCGTGCCGGGAGTAGTTTCTGTAGCGATTTTTTCATATCCTCAAATCTTTGTCAAAACTTGATTTTTATATGATTAATAGGTAAACATTCACAATGGAAACACATTTGGACGATTAAAAGACAAAAATATTTTTCGTCAGTACCTACCTGCCCGTGCCGAGAGTAGTTTCTGTAATGCTTTTTTCATATCCTCAATTCCTTGTCAAAACTTGATTTTTATTTGATAAATAGGTAAACATTCACAATGGAAACACAATGGGACCATTATAAGACAAAAATAGTTTTCGTCAGTACCTACCTGCCCGTGCCGGGAATAGTTTCTTTAGCGATTTTTTCATATCCTCAAATCTTTGTCAAAACTTGATTTTTATATGATTAATAAGTAAACATACACAATGGAAACACATTGGGACGATTATAAGACAAAAGTAGTTTTCGTCAGTACCGACCTACCCGTGCTGGGAGTAGTTTCTGTAATGCTTTTTTCATATCCTCAATTCATTGTCAAAACTTGATTTTTATATGATTAATAGGTAAATATTCACAATGGAAACACATTGGGACGATTACAAGACAAATATAGTTTTTGTCAGTACCTACCTGCCCGTGCTGGGAGTAGCTTCGATAGCGATTTTTTCATATCCTCAATTCCTTGTCAAAACTTGATTTTTATATGATTAATAGGTAAACATTCAAAATGGAAACACATTGGGACGATAATAGGACAAAAGTAGTTTTCGTCAGTACCTACCTGCCCGTGCCGGGAGTAGTTTCTGTAGCGATTTTTTCATATCCTTAATTCTTTGTCAAAACTTGATTTTTATATGATTAATAGGTAAACATTCACAATGGAAACACATTTGGACGATTAAAAGACAAAAGTAGTTTTTGTCAGTACCTACCTGCCCGTGCTGGGAGTAGTTTCGATAGCGATTTTTTCATATCCTCAATTCCTTGTCAAAACTTGATTTTTATATGATTAATAGGTAAAAATTCACAATGGAAACACATTGGGACGATTAAAAGACAAAAATAGTTTTCGTTAGTACATACCTGCCCGTGCCGGGAGTAGTTTCTGTAGCGATTTTTTCATATACTCAATTCCTTGTCAAAACTTGATTTTTATATGATTAATAGGTAAATATTCACAATGGAAACACATTGGGACGATTACAAGACAAATGTAGTTTTCGTCAGTACCTACGTGCCCGTGCCGGGAGTAGTTTCTGTAGCGATTATTTCATATCCTCAATTCTTTGTCAAAACTTGATTTTTATTAGATTAATAGGTAAACATTCACAATGGAAACACAATGGAACGATTATAAGAAAAATAGTTTTCGTCAGTAACTAGCTGCCCGTGCCGGGAGTTGTTTCTGTAGCGATTTTTTCATATCCTCAAATCTTTGTCAAAACTTAATTTTTATATGATTAATAGTTAAACATTCACAATGGAAACACAATGGGACGATTATAAGACAAAAGTAATTTTCGTCAGTACCTACAAGCCCGTGCCGGGAGTAGTTTCGGTTGCGATTTTTTCATATCATTAATTCTTTGTCAAAACTTGATTTTTTTATGATTAATAGGTAAACATTAACAATGGAAACACATTGGGACGATTATAAGACAAAAATAGTTTTCGTCAGTACCTACCTGCCCGTGCCGGGAGTAGTTTCTGTAATGATTTTTTCATATCCTCAATTCCTTGTCAAAACTTGATTTTTATTTGATTAATAGTTAAACATTCACAATGGAAACACAATGGGACGATTATAAGACAAAAATAATTTTCGTCCGTACCTACCTGCCCGTGCCGGGAATAGTTTCTGTAGCGATTTTTTCATATCCTTAATTCTTTGTCAAAACTTGATTTTTATATGATTAATAGGTAAACATTCAAAATGGAAACACATTGGGACGATAATAAGACAAAAGTAGTTTTCGTCAGTACCTACCTGCCCGTGCCGGGAGTAGTTTCTGTAGCGATTTTTTCATATCCTCAAATCTTTGTCAAAACTTGATTTTTATATGATTAATAGGTAAACATTCACAATGGAAACACATTTGGACGATTAAAAGACAAAAATATTTTTCGTCAGTACCTACCTGCCCGTGCCGAGAGTAGTTTCTGTAATGCTTTTTTCATATCCTCAATTCCTTGTCAAAACTTGATTTTTATTTGATAAATAGGTAAACATTCACAATGGAAACACAATGGGACCATTATAAGACAAAAATAGTTTTCGTCAGTACCTACCTGCCCGTGCCGGGAATAGTTTCTGTAGCGATTTTTTCATATCCTCAAATCTTTGTCAAAACTTGATTTTTATATGATTAATAAGTAAACATACACAATGGAAACACATTGGGACGATTATAAGACAAAAGTAGTTTTCGTCAGTACCGACCTACCCGTGCTGGGAGTAGTTTCTGTAATGCTTTTTTCATATCCTCAAGTCATTGTCAAAACTTGATTTTTATATGATTAATAGGTAAATATTCACAATGGAAACACATTGGGACGATTACAAGACAAATGTAGTTTTTGTCAGTACCTACCTGCCCGTGCTGGGAGTAGCTTCGATAGCGATTTTTTCATATCCTCAATTCCTTGTCAAAACTTAATTTTTATATGATTAATAGGTAAACATTCAAAATGGAAACACATTGGGACGATAATAGGCCAAAAGTAGTTTTCGTCAGTACCTACCTGCCCGTGCCGGGAGTAGTTTCTGTAGCGATTTTTTCATATACTCAATTCCTTGTCAAAACTTGATTTTTATATGATTAATAGGTAAATATTCACAATGGAAACACATTGGGACGATTACAAGACAAATGTAGTTTTCGTCAGTACCTACGTGCCCGTGCCGGGAGTAGTTTCTGTAGCGATTATTTCATATCCTCAATTCTTTGTCAAAACTTGATTTTTATTAGATTAATAGGTAAACATTCACAATGGAAACACAATGGAACGATTATAAGAAAAATAGTTTTCGTCTGTAACTAGCTGCCCGTGCCGGGAGTTGTTTCTGTAGCGATTTTTTCATATCCTCAAATCTTTGTCAAAACTTGATTTTTATTTGATTAATAGGTAAACATTCACAATGGAAACACAATGGGACGATTATAAGACAAAAATAATTTTTATCAGTACCTACCTGCCCGTGCCGGAAATAGTTTCTGTAGCGATTTTTTCATATCCTCAAATCTTAGACAAAACTTGATTTTTATATGACTAATAGGTAAACATTCACAATGGAAACACATTGGGACGATTATAAGACAAAAGTAGTTTTCGTCAGTACCTACCTGCCCGTGCCGGGAATAGTTTCTGTAGCGATATTTTCATATCCTCAAATCTTAGACAAAACTTGATTTTAATATGATTAATAGGTAAACATTCACAATGGAAACACATTGGGACGATTACAAGACAACAGTAGTTTTATCAGTACCGACCTACCCGTGCTGGGAGTAGTTTCGATAGTGTCAGTGATCGTCCGATCTCCCTCGAGATAAGTTGTGTCACACGCAACCGCGCGTGCCGATTGTGCAAAGTGCTAACGCATCATAACAAACGTCGCGTCCGACACGGACCGATCGAAATGACCTTGCTAGATCATCAATTTTAGGCATGTCTACTGCCGATATCACATTTTATTGTTAAGGCGAAGCAAATTACATGCCGTAACAATGACTACACCGCAAAAAGTTTCTATCACTATAAACACGGAAACGGAACAATTTCTGGCCGCAGAACATAATAAAGTTTTACAACGCTAGCATGAAGAAAAACAAGAGAGAGAGAAACTTGAGAGTCTTGTAGGAGACCTCAAAAACCAAATAAGTATCCTGCAGCAGCAGCTTAAGTGTGTTGTAGATACCACCATAATAAATCCGTCGAAATCACCATGCATGGAGACCTCTACCGCGCGTATTGAATACAGCACGGATGAGGAAGAGCTAGCCCGAGAAACGGAATGGTTGAGAGCGAAGTCTAGACAGAAGAAAAAAAGGAAATTAAATGCGTCGCCGAAACTCTCGCCTGAAACTACAGCACCTATAAAAGAAAAAGATAAGAAAGTTCCCCTACCACCACCGATCATAGTAGATGGTGTGGAGAACTTCCAGAACTTCTATGACTTCTTGTCCATGGAACATGCTGCTGGAACCTTTAACCTAAAAATGTTGAATGGTAAAAGCGTGAAAGTGAATGCCTGTAGTGGTGAAACCTATCGTTCTATAACTAAGGCACTGAACGAAAACAACTGCCTTTGGCACTCCTATGAAAACAAACAGGAGAGACCCATAAGAGTAATGGTCAAGAAACTGCCCTCTACCTGCAAAATAGAGAAAATCATGGAAGACCTCAAAAATCAAGGACTCAAGATTGAAGCAGTTGTGAATAAATTGAGCTGGAAAACTAAGGAGCCACTTAATATGTTCACACTGTCTTTCAATAATGAAGAAGACATAAAAAACATCTATGGAATCAAATACATACTGGGTTGTGTAGTTGAGATTCAGCCCCTTCGGACCACAAAACTGATTCCACAGTGTAAAAGGTGCCAGGGTTACGGACATACGCAAAGGTATTGCGCCAAGGAGCCAAGGTGTGTCAAATGCACCGGCAAACATCTGACTCCGAACTGCACAAAACCAATGGCGGAAAAACCGAAATGCGTGCATTGTGGAGAGCCACACCCTGCAAGCTACAGAGGTTGCACGATTGCCAAAGAAATGCAAAAAATGCGGAACAAAATAGTCAAGGCAACACCTGCGACACGACAACAGCAAGCCCCAAGAGGCAGAGTACCGCTCTCACAGCCCAATACAAGTCGCATACCACATGTGCCCCAACAGCTGTAAACAAAAATCTATCTTTTGCCCAAGCAACTGCTGGAAAACCTGCAACAACCCAAAGCAGCCAGAACAAAACCGGTCAAACCGACAAACTGGATGAAATCCTAAAGTTCATGAGTAGTTTTGACGAGCGTTTGAAGAAGATTGAAAATAGCACCAAAACGGCTATAAACAAACATTCAAAATGATTGGAAATCTAAAAATAATGGCCTGGAACTGTAATGGACTATCGAAACATCAAAAAGAACTACAAGTAGTCCTAGATTTAAACAACATAGACGTGTGTCTCTTATCCGAAACACACTTCACAAATCAGTCTCATATTCAACTAAAAGGCTACAAAGCCTACTACGCACTACACCCATCTAATAAAGGAAGAGGAGGCAGTGCAGTCATCATAAAGAAAAATATAAAACATCACGAGCTAAATACATATGAAGAGCCAGATATCCAAGCTGTGGCAATTTGTATAGAAACCAAACGATACTCGCTTACGGTAGCAGCAATATATTGCCCTCCAAGACACATTATCAAAACAGAAACGTTTGTGACCTTCTTTCAAACACTAGGTGAAAAGTTCATACTAGGGGGTGACTTTAACGCCAAAAATACTTACTGGGGCTCAAGATTAACCAATACAAAAGGAAGAGAGCTGATGAGAGCAGTAAGAGAACAAAAATGTGATGTCATCTCAACAGGGTATCCAACGTACTGGCCAACAGATCCACAAAAAATTCCTGACCTCATAGATTTTTTTGTGTACAAAAATATATCGCAAAACTATCTACGAGCAACGCAGAGTTACGATTTAAACTCCGATCACTCGGCAATAAACCTCATAATGAGCGAGAGGATTTTACACAATAAAAGGACTCCAACATTGGTAAACAAAAAAACAGACTGGGAGAAATTTAAAATTGACTTGGACTATAAGGTAGAACTAAACGTTCCACTGAAGACTCCCGAGCAACTCGATCAAGACTTAGAAAAGTTCGTAAAGCTTATACAGCAAACTGCATGGAAAACTACACCTACCATCAAATCAAGAAGAGTTAAGAATGTCTATCCACTTGAAATAAAACTGCTTATTGATGAAAAGCGTAAACAAAGAAACCGCTGGCACCAAACAAGATCTCCGCAAGACAAAAACAAATTGAATTTTCTTACAAAAAAACTTAAAAGGCAAATTCAAAAACACAACACCGACACAACAAGTAGTTATCTACAAAGTCTAAGCAATGACCGCAGTACAGACTACTCTCTTTGGAAAGCTACGAAAAACATGAAACGACCAATAAATCAGATCCCACCAATAAAGACAGGACCAGGTGAATGGGCCGTTAGCAATGAACAAAAAGCTAAAGTATTTGCCGAACACTTAGAGAGCATCTTTAAGCCAAATGACGGCCAAGGAAACTATAACCTCGATGCACCCTGCCATGAAAATTGTGATATAAAGCTTGTTTCACCTCGAGAAGTTTGGCGTGAAATAAAGCAAAAAATAAATACAAGAAAATCTCCTGGATTTGATCTAATTTCAGGAGAAGTATTACATAATCTACCTAAGAAAGCGGTAGTTAAATTAACGAACCTAATAAATGCTTCATTCCGACTAAAATACGTACCAGATATATGGAAAATTGCTGAAGTCATAATGATCGCAAAGCCAGGAAAACCCCCTCAAGAGACTGCGTCCTACAGACCAATCTCTCTGCTACCAATCATGTCAAAGCTATTTGAAAAGCTTTTCTTAAAAAGGCTTAAACCAATACTAGACAGAAAGAAACTCATCCCAGAGCATCAATTTGGATTCAGAGAACAACATTCTACAATAGAACAAGTTCACAGAATAACGAATGTAATTGAGAAAGCACTAGAAAACAAAGAAGTCTGCTCCACAATCTTCCTCGATGTAGCACAAGCCTTCGACAAAGTATGGCACGAAGGCCTAATAATAAAACTAAATAGCATATTACCAATAGAATACGTAGAAATAATTAAATCATATTTAGATAATAGAGCCTTTAGAATAAGGCAAGAGGATTCTTACTCCGATATAAAGGAGATTAAAGCGGGGGTGCCACAAGGAAGTGTATTGGGTCCGGTCCTATACCTTTTATATACTCATGACATCCCTAAACATGAAAGCAACACCATTGCAACTTTTGCTGATGACACTGCTATAATAGCCACAGGAAAAACGCATGTAGAGGCAGCCGAAAAGGTTCAAGAAGCTATTAATAAAATATACAACTGGACCAAAACCTGGCGAATAAAACTAAATGAATCGAAGTCGAGTCACATAAACTTCACAAATAAAAGATACGAATACCATCCAGTTTTCATTAACGGGGCCATCATACCATGCGAAAATACAGCGAAGTATTTGGGCATGACTTTAGACGCCAAGCTGCGCTGGAAAGCTCACGTCAAGAAGAAAAAAGAGGAACTAGAGATTCGCTACAAAAAGATGTATTGGCTGATTGGGAGAAACTCTACTTTAGCAATACACAATAAACTCATTTTATATAAACAAGTCCTTATGCCAATTTGGACTTATGGTATACAGCTCTGGGGCTGCACCAAAAAGACAAACATAACAATTATACAACGATTCCAGAACAAAGTACTCAGGTCAATTGTTAATGCTCCTTGGTACGTAAGAAATGACGATATTCATCGGGACCTAAACATTGAATTTGTAGACACAGTCATAAAAAAATACGCAGAGGCTCACGAACAAAGGCTTCATCATCATGTGAACGTCGAGGCGATCCAGCTCCTCGACAACACGGATATAGTGAGAAGGCTCAAAAGAACAAAACCTTTTGAGTTAGTGTAGTGATAATTAGTGCATATGCAGAAGTGCTATCTTAAAGAACACATGAACAAAGTGTCTTCACCTTAAGTATAGAGACAATAAGAAAAGTGCCAATGGACACGTTCTTAGTAATATGTTGTTATAAAAATAAGTTAGAACTAAATTACCCATTAGCCAATTCTATGGCTAGATTGTAATTATACTCTAGTGTATTTAACATTTATATAAGTACACTGGATAATATAAAAAAAAAAAAAAAAAAAAAAAAAAAAATTCACAATGGAAACACAATGGGACGATTATAAGACAAAAGTAATTTTCGTCAGTACCTACAAGCCCGTGCCGGGAGTAGTTTCTGTTGCGATTTTTTCATATCATTAATTCTTTGTCAAAACTTGATTTTTATATGATTATTAGGTAAACATTCACAATGGAAACACATTGGGACGATTATAAGACAAAAATAGATTTCGTCAGTACATACCTGCCCGTAACGGGAGTAGTTTCTGTAGCGATTTTTTCATATACTCAAATCTTTGTCAAAACTTGATTTTTATATGATTAATAAGTAAACATTCACAATGGAAACACATTTGGACGATTAAAAGACAAAAATATTTTTCGTCAGTACCTACCTGCCCGTGCCGGGAATAGTTTCTGAAGCGATTTTTTCATATCCTCAAATCTTTGTCAAAACTTGATTTTTATATGATTAATAGGTAAACATTAACAATGGAAACACATTGGGACGATTATAAGACAAAAATAGTTTTCGTCAGTACCTACCTGCCCGTGCCGGGAGTAGTTTCTGTAATGATTTTTTCATATCCTCAATTCCTTGTCAAAACTTGATTTTTATTTGATTAATAGGTAAACATTCACAATGGAAACACAATGGGACGATTATAAGACAAAAATAGTTTTCATCAGTACCTACCTGCCCGTGCCGGGAATAGTTTCTGTAGCGATTTTTTCATATCCTCAAATCTTTGTCAAAACTTGATTTTTATATGATTAATAGTTCATTCACAATGGAAACACATTGGGACGATTACAAGACAAAAGTAGTTTTCGTCAGTACCGACCTACCCGTGCTGGGAGTAGTTTCTGTAATGCTTTTTTCATATCCTCAATTCCTTGTCAAAACTTGATTTTTATTTGATTAATAGGTAAACATTCACAATGGAAACACAATGGGACGATTATAAGACAAAAATAGTTTTCGTCAGTACCTACCTGCCCGTGCCGGGAATAGTTTCTGTAGCGATTTTTTCATATCCTCAAATCTTTGTAAAAACTTGATTTTTATTTGATTAATAGGTAAACATTCACAATGGAAACACAATGGGACGATTATAAGACAAAAATAATTTTTATCAGTACCTACCTGCCCGTGCCGGAAATAGTTTCTGTAGCGATTTTTTCATATCCTCAAATCTTAGACAAAACTTGATTTTAATATGATTAATAGGTAAACATTCACAATGGAAACACATTGGGACGATTACAAGACAACAGTAGTTTTATCAGTACCGACCTACCCGTGCTGGGAGTAGTTTCGATAGTGATTTTTTCATATCCTCAATACCTTGTCAAAACTTGATTTTTATATGATTAATAGGTAAACATTAACAATGGAAACATATTGGGACGATTATAAGACAAATGTAGTTTTCGTCAGTACCTACGTGCCCGTGCCGGGAGTAGTTTCTGTAGCGATTATTTCATATCCTCAATTCTTTGTCAAAACTTGATTTTTATTAGATTAATAGGTAAACATTCACAATGGAAACACAATGGGACGATTATAACACAAAAATAATTTTCGTCAGTAACTAGCTGCCCGTGCCAGGAGTAGTTTCTGTAGCGATTTTTCATATCCTTAATTCTTTGTCAAAACTTGATTTTTAATGATTAATAGGTAAACATTCACAATGGAAACACATTGGGACGATTATAAGACAAGAGTAGTTTTCGTCAGTACCGACCTACCCGTGCTGGGAGTAGTTTCTGTAATGCTTTTTTCATATCCTCAATTCATTGTCAAAACTTGATTTTTATTTGATTAATAGTTAAACATTCACAATGGAAACACAATGGGACGATTATAAGACAAAAATAATTTTCGTCAGTACCTACCTGCCCGTGCCGGGAATAGTTTCTGTAGCGATTTTTTCATATCCTTAATTCTTTGTCAAAACTTTATTTTTATATGATTAATAGGTAAACATTCAAAATGGAAACACATTGGGACGATAATAAGATAAAAGTAGTTTTCGTCAGTACCTACCTGCCCGTGCCGGGAGTAGTTTCTGTAGCGATTTTTTCATATCCTTAATTCTTTGTCAAAACTTGATTTTTATATGATTAATAGGTAAACATTCACAATGGAAACACATTTGGACGATTAAAAGACAAAAGTAGTTTTTGTCAGTACCTACCTGCCAGTGCCGGGAGTAGTTTCTGTAGCAATTTTTTTAATATCCTCAATTCTTTGTTAAAACTAGATTTTTAAATGATTAATAGGTAAATATTCACAATGGAAACACATTGGGACGATTACAAGACAAATGTAGTTTTCGTCAGTACCGACCTACCCGTGCTGGGAGTAGTTTCGATAGCGATTTTTTCATATCCTCAATTCCTTGTCAAAACTTGATTTTTATATGATTAATAGGTAAAAATTCACAATGGAAACACATTGGGACGATTAAAAGACAAAAATAGTTTTCGTTAGTACCTACCTGCCCGTGCCGGGAGTAGTTTCTGTAGCGATTTTTTCATATACTCAATTCCTTGTCAAAACTTGATTTTTATATGATTAATAGGTAAATATTCACAATGGAAACAAATTGGGACGATTACAAAACAAATGTATTTTTCGTCAGTACCGACCTACCTGTGCTGGGAGTAGTTTCGATAGCGATTTTTTCATATCCTCAATTCCTTGTCAAAACTTGATTTTTATATGATTAATACATTTGGACGATTAAAAGACAAAAATAATTTTCATCAGTTCCTACCTGCCCGTGCCGGGAGTAGTTTCTGTAGCGATTTTTTCATATACTCAAATCTTTGTCAAAACTTGATTTTTATATGATTAATAAGTAAACATTCACAATGGAAACACATTGGGACGATTACAAGACAAATGTAGTTTTCGTCAGTACCGACCTACCTGTGCTGGGAGTAGTTTCAATAGCGATTTTTTCATATCCTCAATTCCTTGTCAAAACTAGATTTTTATATGATTAATAGGTAAATATTCACAATAGAAACACATTGGGACGATTACAAGACAAATGTAGTTTTCGTCAGTACCTACGTGCCCGTGCCGGGAGTAGTTTCTGTAGCGATTATTTCATATCCTCAATTCTTTGTTTAAACTTGATTTTTATTAGATTAATAGGTAAACATTCACAATGGAAACACAATGGAACGATTATAAGATAAATAGTTTTCGTCAGTAACTAGCTGCCCGTGCCGGGAGTTGTCTCTGTAGCGATTTTTTCATATCCTCAAATCTTTGTCAAAACTTGATTATTATATGATTAATAGTTAAACATTCACAATGGAAACACAATGGGACGATTATAAGACAAAAGTAATTTTCGTCAGTACCTACAAGCCCGTGCCGGGAGTAGTTTCTGTTGCGATTTTTTCATATCATTAATTCTTTGTCAAAACTTGATTTTTATATGATTAATAGGTAAACATTCACAATGGAAAAACATTGGGACGATTATAAGACAAAAATAGATTTCGTCAGTACATACCTGCCCGTAACGGGACTAGTTTCTGTAGCAATTTTTTCATATACTCAAATCTTTGTCAAAACTTGATTTTTATATGATTAATAGGTAAACATTAACAATGGAAACACATTGGGACGATTATAAGACAAAAATAGTTTTCGTCAGTACCTACCTGCCCGTAACGGGAGTAGTTTCTGTAATGATTTTTTCATATCCTCAATTCCTTGTCAAAACTTGATTTTTATTTGATTAATAGGTAAACATTCACAATGGAAACACAATGGGACGATTATAAGACAAAAATAGTTTTCATCAGTACCTACCTGCCCGTGCCGGGAATAGTTTCTGTAGCGATTTTGTCATATCCTCAAATCTTTGTCAAAACTTGATTTTTATATGATTAATAGTTCATTCACAATGGAAACACATTGGGACGATTACAAGACAAAAGTAGTTTTCGTCAGTACCGACCTACCCGTGCTGGGAGTAGTTTCTGTAATGCTTTTTTCATATCCTCAATTCCTTGTCAAAACTTGATTTTTATTTGATTAATAGGTAAACATTCACAATGGAAACACAATGGGACGATTATAAGACAAAAATAGTTTTCGTCAGTACCTACCTGCCCGTGCCGGGAATAGTTTCTGTAGCGATTTTTTCATATCCTCAAATCTTTGTCAAAACTTGATTTTTATTTGATTAATAGGTAAACATTCACAATGGAAACACAATGGGACGATTATAAGACAAAAATAATTTTTATCAGTACCTACCTGCCCGTGCCGGAAATAGTTTCTGTAGCGATTTTTTCATATCCTCAAATCTTAGACAAAACTTGATTTTTATATGATTAATTGGTAAACATTCACAATGGAAACACATTGGGACGATTACAAGACAACAGTAGTTTTTGTCAGTACCGACCTACCCGTGCTGGGAGTAGTTTCGATAGTGATTTTTTCATATCCTCAATACCTTGTCAAAACTTGATTTTTATATGATAAATAGGTAAACATTCACAATGGAAACATATTGGTACGATTAAAAGACAAAAATATTTTTCGTCAGTACCTACCTGCCCGTGCCGGGAGTACTTTCTGTAATGATTTTTTCATATCCTCAATACCTTGTCAAAACTTTATTTTTATATGATTAATAGGTAAACATTCACAATGGAAACATATTGGTACGATTAAAAGACAAAAATATTTTTCGTCAGTACCTACCTGCCCGTGCCGGGAATAGTTTCTGTAGCGATTTTTTCATATCCTCAAATCTTTGTCAAAACTTGATTTTTATTTGATTAATAGGTAAACATTCACAATGGAAACACAATGGGACGATTATAAGACAAAAATAATTTTTATCAGTACCTACCTGCCCGTGCCGGAAATAGTTTCTGTAGCGATTTTTTCATATCCTCAAATCTTAGACAAAACTTGATTTTTATATGATTAATAGGTAAACATTCAGAATGGAAACACATTGGGACGATTATAAGACAAAACTAGTTTTCGTCAGTACCTACCTGCCCGTGCCGGGAATAGTTTCTGTAGCGATTTTTTCATATCCTCAAATCTTAGACAAAACTTGATTTTTATATGATTAATTGGTAAACATTCACAATGGAAACACATTGGGACGATTACAAGACAACAGTAGTTTTTGTCAGTACCGACCTACCCGTGCTGGGAGTAGTTTCGATAGTGATTTTTTCATATCCTCAATACCTTGTCAAAACTTGATTTTTATATGATTAATAGGTAAACATTCACAATGGAAACATATTGGTACGATTAAAAGACAAAAATATTTTTCGTCAGTACCTACCTGCCCGTGCCGGGAGTACTTTCTGTAATGATTTTTTCATATCCTCAATTCTTTGTCAAAACTTGATTTTTATATGAATTATACGTAAACATTCACAATGGAAACACAATGGGACGATTAAAAGACAAAAGTAGTTTTCGTCAGTACCTATCTGCCCGCGCCGGGAGTAGTTTCTGTAGCGATTTTTTCATATCCTTAATTCTTTGTAGAAACTTGATTTTTATATGATTAATAGTTCATTCACAATGGAAACACATTGGGACCATTACAAGACAAAAGTAGTTTTCGTCAGTACCGACCTACCCGTGCTGGGAGTAGTTTCTGTAATGCTTTTTTCATATCCTCAATTCCTTGTCAAAACTTGATTTTTATTTGATAAATAGGTAAACATTCACAATGGAAACACAGTGGGACCATTATAAGACAAAAATAGTTTTCGTCAGTACCTACCTGCCCGTGCCGGGAATAGTTTCTGTAGCGATTTTTTCATATCCTCAAATCTTTGTCAAAACTTGATTTTTATATGATTAATAAGTAAACATACACAATGGAAACACATTGGGACGATTATAAGACAAAAGTAGTTTTCGTCAGTACCGACCTACCCGTGCTGGGAGTAGTTTCTGTAATGCTTTTTTCATATCCTCAATTCTTGGTCAAAACTTGATTTTTATATGATTAAAAGGTAAATATTCACAATGGAAACACATTGGGAAGATTACAAGACAAATGTAGTTTTAGTCAGTACCTACGTGCCCGTGCCGGGAGTAGTTTCTGTAGCGATTATTTCATATCCTCAATTCTTTGTCAAAACTTGATTTTTATTAGATTAATAGGTAAACATTCACAATGGAACACAATGGAACGATTATAAGAAAAATAGTTTTCGTCAGTAACTAGCTGCCCGTGCCGGGAGTAGTTTCTGTAGCGATTTTTTCATATCCTCAATTCCTTGTCAAAACTTGATTTTTATATGATTAATAGGTAAAAATTCACAATGGAAACACATTGGGACGATTAAAAGACAAAAATAGTTTTCGTTAGTACCTACCTGCCCGTGCCGGGAGTAGTTTCTGTAGCGATTTTTTCATATACTCAATTCCTTGTCAAAACTTGATTTTTATATGATTAATAGGTAAATATTCACAATGGAAACAAATTGGGACGATTACAAAACAAATGTAGTTTTCGTCAGTACCGACCTACCTGTGCTGGGAGTAGTTTCGATAGCGATTTTTTCATATCCTCAATTCCTTGTCAAAACTTGATTTTTATATGATTAATACATTTGGACGATTAAAAGACAAAAATAATGTTCATCAGTTCCTACCTGCCCGTGCCGGGAGTAGTTTCTGTAGCGATTTTTTCATATACTCAAATCTTTGTCAAAACTTGATTTTTATATGATTAATAGGTAAACATTCACAATGGAAACACATTGGGACGATTACAAGACAAATGTAGTTTTCGTCAGTACCGACCTACCTGTGCTGGGAGTAGTTTCAATAGCGATTTTTTCATATCCTCAATTCCTTGTCAAAACTAGATTTTTATATGATTAATAGGTAAATATTCACAATAGAAGCACATTGGGACGATTACAAGACAAATGTAGTTTTCGTCAGTACCTACGTGCCCGTGCCGGGAGTTGTTTCTGTAGCGATTTTTTCATATCCTCAAATCTTTGTCAAAACTTAATTTTTATATGATTAATAGTTAAACATTCACAATGGAAACACAATGGGACGATTATAAGACAAAAGTAATTTTCGTCAGTACCTACAAGCCCGTGCCGGGAGTAGTTTCGGTTGCGATTTTTTCATATCATTAATTCTTTGTCAAAACTTGATTTTTATATGATTAATAGGTAAACATTAACAATGGAAACACATTGGGACGATTATAAGACAAAAATAGTTTTCGTCAGTACCTACCTGCCCGTGCCGGGAGTAGTTTCTGTAATGATTTTTTCATATCCTCAATTCCTTGTCAAAACTTGATTTTTATTTGATTAATAGTTAAACATTCACAATGGAAACACAATGGGACGATTATAAGACAAAAATAATTTTCGTCCGTACCTACCTGCCCGTGCCGGGAATAGTTTCTGTAGCGATTTTTTCATATCCTTAATTCTTTGTCAAAACTTGATTTTTATATGATTAATAGGTAAACATTCAAAATGGAAACACATTGGGACGATAATAAGACAAAAGTAGTTTTCGTCAGTACCTACCTGCCCGTGCCGGGAGTAGTTTCTGTAGCGATTTTTTCATATCCTCAAATCTTTGTCAAAACTTGATTTTTATATGATTAATAGGTAAACATTCACAATGGAAACACATTTGGACGATTAAAAGACAAAAATATTTTTCGTCAGTACCTACCTGCCCGTGCCGAGAGTAGTTTCTGTAATGCTTTTTTCATATCCTCAATTCCTTGTCAAAACTTGATTTTTATTTGATAAATAGGTAAACATTCACAATGGAAACACAATGGGACCATTATAAGACAAAAATAGTTTTCGTCAGTACCTACCTGCCCGTGCCGGGAATAGTTTCTGTAGCGATTTTTTCATATCCTCAAATCTTTGTCAAAACTTGATTTTTATATGATTAATAAGTAAACATACACAATGGAAACACATTGGGACGATTATAAGACAAAAGTAGTTTTCGTCAGTACCGACCTACCCGTGCTGGGAGTAGTTTCTGTAATGCTTTTTTCATATCCTCAATTCATTGTCAAAACTTGATTTTTATATGATTAATAGGTAAATATTCACAATGGAAACACATTGGGACGATTACAAGACAAATGTAGTTTTTGTCAGTACCTACCTGCCCGTGCTGGGAGTAGCTTCGATAGCGATTTTTTCATATCCTCAATTCCTTGTCAAAACTTGATTTTTATATGATTAATAGGTAAACATTAACAATGGAAACATATTGGTACGATTAAAAGACAAAAATATTTTTCGTCAGTACCTACCTGCCCGTGCCGGGAATAGTTTCTGTAGCGATTTTTTCATATCCTCAAATCTTTGTCAAAACTTGATTTTTATTTGATTAATAGGTAAACATTCACAATGGAAACACAATGGGACGATTATAAGACAAAAATAATTTTTATCAGTACCTACCTGCCCGTGCCGGAAATAGTTTCTGTAGCGATTTTTTCATATCCTCAAATCTTAGACAAAACTTGATTTTTATATGATTAATAGGTAAACATTCAGAATGGAAACACATTGGGACGATTATAAGACAAAACTAGTTTTCGTCAGTACCTACCTGCCCGTGCCGGGAATAGTTTCTGTAGCGATTTTTTCATATCCTCAAATCTTAGACAAAACTTGATTTTTATATGATTAATTGGTAAACATTCACAATGGAAACACATTGGGACGATTACAAGACAACAGTAGTTTTTGTCAGTACCGACCTACCCGTGCTGGGAGTAGTTTCGATAGTGATTTTTTCATATCCTCAATACCTTGTCAAAACTTGATTTTTATATGATTAATAGGTAAACATTCACAATGGAAACATATTGGTACGATTAAAAGACAAAAATATTTTTCGTCAGTACCTACCTGCCCGTGCCGGGAGTACTTTCTGTAATGATTTTTTCATATCCTCAATTCTTTGTCAAAACTTGATTTTTATATGAATTATACGTAAACATTCACAATGGAAACACAATGGGACGATTAAAAGACAAAAGTAGTTTTCGTCAGTACCTATCTGCCCGCGCCGGGAGTAGTTTCTGTAGCGATTTTTTCATATCCTTAATTCTTTGTAGAAACTTGATTTTTATATGATTAATAGTTCATTCACAATGGAAACACATTGGGACCATTACAAGACAAAAGTAGTTTTCGTCAGTACCGACCTACCCGTGCTGGGAGTAGTTTCTGTAATGCTTTTTTCATATCCTCAATTCCTTGTCAAAACTTGATTTTTATTTGATAAATAGGTAAACATTCACAATGGAAACACAGTGGGACCATTATAAGACAAAAATAGTTTTCGTCAGTACCTACCTGCCCGTGCCGGGAATAGTTTCTGTAGCGATTTTTTCATATCCTCAAATCTTTGTCAAAACTTGATTTTTATATGATTAATAAGTAAACATACACAATGGAAACACATTGGGACGATTATAAGACAAAAGTAGTTTTCGTCAGTACCGACCTACCCGTGCTGGGAGTAGTTTCTGTAATGCTTTTTTCATATCCTCAATTCTTGGTCAAAACTTGATTTTTATATGATTAAAAGGTAAATATTCACAATGGAAACACATTGGGAAGATTACAAGACAAATGTAGTTTTCGTCAGTACCTACGTGCCCGTGCCGGGAGTAGTTTCTGTAGCGATTATTTCATATCCTCAATTCTTTGTCAAAACTTGATTTTTATTAGATTAATAGGTAAACATTCACAATGGAACACAATGGAACGATTATAAGAAAAATAGTTTTCGTCAGTAACTAGCTGCCCGTGCCGGGAGTAGTTTCTGTAGCGATTTTTTCATATCCTCAATTCCTTGTCAAAACTTGATTTTTATATGATTAATAGGTAAAAATTCACAATGGAAACACATTGGGACGATTAAAAGACAAAAATAGTTTTCGTTAGTACCTACCTGCCCGTGCCGGGAGTAGTTTCTGTAGCGATTTTTTCATATACTCAATTCCTTGTCAAAACTTGATTTTTATATGATTAATAGGTAAATATTCACAATGGAAACAAATTGGGACGATTACAAAACAAATGTAGTTTTCGTCAGTACCGACCTACCTGTGCTGGGAGTAGTTTCGATAGCGATTTTTTCATATCCTCAATTCCTTGTCAAAACTTGATTTTTATATGATTAATACATTTGGACGATTAAAAGACAAAAATTATGTTCATCAGTTCCTACCTGCCCGTGCCGGGAGTAGTTTCTGTAGCGATTTTTTCATATACTCAAATCTTTGTCAAAACTTGATTTTTATATGATTAATAGGTAAACATTCACAATGGAAACACATTGGGACGATTACAAGACAAATGTAGTTTTCGTCAGTACCGACCTACCTGTGCTGGGAGTAGTTTCAATAGCGATTTTTTCATATCCTCAATTCCTTGTCAAAACTAGATTTTTATATGATTAATAGGTAAATATTCACAATAGAAGCACATTGGGACGATTACAAGACAAATGTAGTTTTCGTCAGTACCTACGTGCCCGTGCCGGGAGTTGTTTCTGTAGCGATTTTTTCATATCCTCAAATCTTTGTCAAAACTTAATTTTTATATGATTAATAGTTAAACATTCACAATGGAAACACAATGGGACGATTATAAGACAAAAGTAATTTTCGTCAGTACCTACAAGCCCGTGCCGGGAGTAGTTTCGGTTGCGATTTTTTCATATCATTAATTCTTTGTCAAAACTTGATTTTTATATGATTAATAGGTAAACATTAACAATGGAAACACATTGGGACGATTATAAGACAAAAATAGTTTTCGTCAGTACCTACCTGCCCGTGCCGGGAGTAGTTTCTGTAATGATTTTTTCATATCCTCAATTCCTTGTCAAAACTTGATTTTTATTTGATTAATAGTTAAACATTCACAATGGAAACACAATGGGACGATTATAAGACAAAAATAATTTTCGTCCGTACCTACCTGCCCGTGCCGGGAATAGTTTCTGTAGCGATTTTTTCATATCCTTAATTCTTTGTCAAAACTTGATTTTTATATGATTAATAGGTAAACATTCAAAATGGAAACACATTGGGACGATAATAAGACAAAAGTAGTTTTCGTCAGTACCTACCTGCCCGTGCCGGGAGTAGTTTCTGTAGCGATTTTTTCATATCCTCAAATCTTTGTCAAAACTTGATTTTTATATGATTAATAGGTAAACATTCACAATGGAAACACATTTGGACGATTAAAAGACAAAAATATTTTTCGTCAGTACCTACCTGCCCGTGCCGAGAGTAGTTTCTGTAATGCTTTTTTCATATCCTCAATTCCTTGTCAAAACTTGATTTTTATTTGATAAATAGGTAAACATTCACAATGGAAACACAATGGGACCATTATAAGACAAAAATAGTTTTCGTCAGTACCTACCTGCCCGTGCCGGGAATAGTTTCTGTAGCGATTTTTTCATATCCTCAAATCTTTGTCAAAACTTGATTTTTATATGATTAATAAGTAAACATACACAATGGAAACACATTGGGACGATTATAAGACAAAAGTAGTTTTCGTCAGTACCGACCTACCCGTGCTGGGAGTAGTTTCTGTAATGCTTTTTTCATATCCTCAATTCATTGTCAAAACTTGATTTTTATATGATTAATAGGTAAATATTCACAATGGAAACACATTGGGACGATTACAAGACAAATGTAGTTTTTGTCAGTACCTACCTGCCCGTGCTGGGAGTAGCTTCGATAGCGATTTTTTCATATCCTCAATTCCTTGTCAAAACTTGATTTTTATATGATTAATAGGTAAACATTCAAAATGGAAACACATTGGGACGATAATAGGACAAAAGTAGTTTTCGTCAGTACCTACCTGCCCGTGCCGGGAGTAGTTTCTGTAGCGATTTTTTCATATCCTTAATTCTTTGTCAAAACTTGATTTTTATATGATTAATAGGTAAACATTCACAATGGAAACACATTTGGACGATTAAAAGACAAAAGTAGTTTTTGTCAGTACCTACCTGCCCGTGCTGGGAGTAGTTTCGATAGCGATTTTTTCATATCCTCAATTCCTTGTCAAAACTTGATTTTTATATGATTAATAGGTAAAAATTCACAATGGAAACACATTGGGACGATTAAAAGACAAAAATAGTTTTCGTTAGTACATACCTGCCCGTGCCGGGAGTAGTTTCTGTAGCGATTTTTTCATATACTCAATTCCTTGTCAAAACTTGATTTTTATATGATTAATAGGTAAATATTCACAATGGAAACACATTGGGACGATTACAAGACAAATGTAGTTTTCGTCAGTACCTACGTGCCCGTGCCGGGAGTAGTTTCTGTAGCGATTATTTCATATCCTCAATTCTTTGTCAAAACTTGATTTTTATTAGATTAATAGGTAAACATTCACAATGGAAACACAATGGAACGATTATAAGTGTTGGGGTTTTCTCCTCGTTGAGGGCACTCCAGTTATAGTTAAGTTAAGTTTGTAGGGATAGTAACACCAAACCACTGTTTGTAGTAATTGATTTATTCACAATTAAAAGTTATTAGGTAATCTGAGCCGCACGTACTGTTAGGTTAAAAAGATGCACACACCGGCGCGTGGCAAAGGTTTCGTTACGACTCGTTGTTATATGTAATCTGCTGTATGAGCTATATTGGCTCATACATGCTCCCGAGGGAAAGATATAGTTGCGTACTTACTCAGATCACCTAAGGTAGAATAAACAAAGTTAAATGTAAAGTTATATAATATGTATAGTTAAAAGTTATATATAGTGAAAAGTTAATGTTAAGTCGAAAGTAAAGTTAATGTTAATGTATAACTATGTATTTTCACAATTTAAATTATGTATATCTAGTGCGAGCCAGGTTTCCTATGCCGCCGTCGACGAAGCCGCGGCGTTTTTGGAAATCACTTTCTGTGAGTCAGCTTCCTCGCCCGCCTCGTAGATAGGGAGCGGGGCTAGTTTCGTTATTGGCCGTTTTAGTTCGCCGTTCTTAGTTTTAAGCGTGACAACTCGCACTAAGCTGTCGCTACCCGGGTGCAGTTCCACTACCCGGCCCAGAGCCCACTTGCCTGGAGGTAGATTGCTTTCTTTCACGAGTACCAGTTGTCCCATACGTAAATTTTCTC
This sequence comes from Eupithecia dodoneata, assembly GCA_947044415.1. Taxonomy (NCBI): domain Eukaryota; kingdom Metazoa; phylum Arthropoda; class Insecta; order Lepidoptera; family Geometridae; genus Eupithecia; species Eupithecia dodoneata. The sequence goes on from OX345671.1 coordinate 11,976,445, forward strand.
TTCTTTGTTGCCATTTGTTTCGGTTCTGCAGTAAATGAAGATATTCTTTAGACCAGCGATCCCAGTAGTGCCGGCGCATGAGTTCAATAAGTTTCCAGTTGTTTCTAATGTCTATAGATTTCATTTCTTCAGGTTCATTGGTTGGTAGTGACAGTGTCGGGCTCCCCGTCAGGAAGTGGCCGGGTGTCAGATAATCCAGGTCTTCCACATCTTCGGATATCGGAGCCAATGGTCTGCTGTTCATGCATGCTTCTATCTGGGTAAGGAGCGTAGAAAACTGTTCGAAAGTTAGTTTTTGTTGACCTATTACACGTTTCAGGTGATTCTTCATAGAGCGTACGGCGGCTTCCCACAAACCCCCTGCAGATGGCCAGGATGGAGCGTTAAAGTGCCACTCGATTTGAAGATCATTTATTTCGTTGAAGAACTCTGGAGAAAGCATTGTTTTGTATTGTTGGAACTCTGTGAGTAATTCTTTCGCAGCTCCGACAAAGTTTGTTCCATTGTCGGAATAGATACGCTTCGGTGTACCTCTTCGGGCGCACATTCGTTTCAGCGCTGCTATAAATGTCTGTGTGGATAAGTCAGACACAAGTTCAATGTGCACTGCTTTGGTACACATACATATGAAGATAGCTATATAGCCTTTGCAAGTCTTAATCCCGCGGCCTTTGTTTATCTTGACGTCCACGTGACCTGTAAAGTCGACTCCGGTATGAGCAAACGGTCTTGAAGGAGTTATCCTTTCCTTTGGAAGGTTGCCCATCAACTGTTCAGTTCGTGCTGTTGTATAACGACGGCATCGGATGCATTGACGAAGCTTTTTCTTGACGACACGATTTCCACTGATGATCCAGTATTTATTTCTAGTGTCAGCTAACGTAAGCCTAGCTCCACCATGTAAAGTTCGCTGATGCGCCTTGTCAATTATTAACTCAGTCAACCGCCCCTCCGCTGGTAAAATAATGGGGTGCTTGGTTTCTTTAGGCAGATTTGATTGTTGAAGACGTCCTCCGACGCGTAGAAATCCATCCAAGTCAAGATAGGGATTCAATTTCAAAATACTACTCTTGCTGGGAAGTTTTCCGCTATCTTTTAAAGATTTTATCTCGTTTTTGAAATAATATTCTTGTACTGATGTAATAATCTTGCAGGTCGCGTGTTTTATTTCATCCAAGTTCAGTTCATTGCACTTCATAGAGTTCATTTTATTTTGCGTTGTGTTTGCAAAACGTATGACCCAAGCGAGTATTCTTGTAATGTGATCTAAGTCACTGTATCGGTCAAGCAACGAATAAATTAATTCGTTTTTATAGGGCACGGGTTCCGTCGTATAACAGTTTTTAACTAAGTCATTTTTGATTTTTGTCCACGCGTTAGCAATATTATGGGGTACAGTTTGATCCCATCCTATGTTTTGATAAGGTTCTGTCCATAGTTTTTGGAAGATAAGTTTCGTTTGAAGTGTCATCGGCGCCAGCCACCCGAGTGGATCATAAATCATGCTTATTTCTGATAGTAATCGGCGTTTTGTATAAGTTTCTTCTTTATCGACGGTCGGCGCTTGGTAATTAAAATAAAACATGTCTGTTTCGCCGCTCCATGCGAGTCCTAGTGTCTTACTGAACTCTTGTTGATTAAAGTTGAAGTTTGTGTGGCTTTTATCTTTCTCTTGTAGTTCTTTGAGAATAGACTCATCGTTAGTCGCCCATTTTCTTAAAATGAAGCCACCCTTCTTTAGTAGCTCGTAGAGCTCCTTTTGTAGTTGTTTAGTTGTTTCCAAGCTATGGTGACCCGAAATTACGTCATCCATGTAACATTCATTTTGAAGTGTTTTTTGTGCTATCGGGAAAGCGTTGCCTTCATCTTGAGCTAGTTGTTGGAGTGTTCGCATCGCAATGAATGGTGCCGCTTTAGTGCCATAGGTTAGCGTACAGAGCTGCATCTCCTTGAGCGGTTCTTCAGCGGCCTCCCTCCAGATGATTCTCTGGAGACATTGTTGATCCTGATGGATAATTATTTGTCTGTACATTTTCTCAATGTCAGCTGTTAACACGTACTTGTAGGTTCTCCATTTGATGATAAGAGATAAAATATCCTTTTGTAGATTAGGCCCTTTTTCCATTAAGTCGTTTAGGCTGAGTCCCGAGTCTGTTTTCATAGATGCATTAAAAACAGCTCGGAGTTTAGTAGATGTTGAACTTTCTCTTAACACGCCATGGTGAGGTAGGTAAACTTGTGTTTGGATTTCAGGCTTCGTTGCAGGTTTCATGTGACCTAACTGGATGTACTCATTAATGAATTCCTTATAGAGTTTAGCAAAGTGTTCTTGTTTCGCCATTTTCTTTTCTAAGTGGAGAAATTGAGCGATAGCTTGAGGCTTTGATTTACCGATGCTTTGTTCATAGTTTTCTTTCATTGGCATCTTGACTACGTATCGCCCGTTGCTTTCTCTCTCTGTTGTTTGTGTATAATAGCTCTCACAGTATGCGTCGCTTGAAGTAGGTTCGGGTTCCGTAGGTACCTCTTCCACCTCCCAAAACCTAGACAGGTTGTCAAGGTCTGTAAGAGTTACGCAACAGTTGAATTGCTTCGTAGCACCGCACAATATCCAGCCCAACTTCGTTTGCTGGGCTACCGGCGAGTTCATGTTTTGTTTCAGTACTCCTTCCATAATGACATCGGAGTAAATATCTGCTCCTAGCAGAAGATCGATGGGTCCAGAGATGTTGAAGCCCGGATCCGCCAGCTTGATGTTATTGAGATATGTCCAGTTCACCGTGCTAATAGTTGAGTTGGGCAGATTACTTATTAGTTTCCGCATAACTAGAGCTTCAGTTTGGAATTTATAATCCGAGTGAATGGATTTACATTCTAGTTTAATAATTCCTTTGCTAGTGCCCATTATAGAGCCGACCCCCGTGATAGAGGCGTTCATTTTGTTCCGAGGTAGATTCAGTCGCTGCGCAGCACCTTCTGTAATCAAGGTTACTTGGGAGCCCTGATCCAGTAACGCCCGTAGGATGACGTAATCTCCTTCTTTGTTTTTAACATTCACTTGAAGTGTTGTCAAAAGTACTTCTTGTTCACCGTTGATGTGGTTAGAAGTTTGCTCAGCCACCGTTGAGGTGGCTGGCCGTGATTTCTGAGTCTTGAAATTATCATCATGTAGAAGTGAATGATGTTTATAATTACATACTCGGCATCGTTTCGTGCTTTTACATTTATTTTCGCCGTGGCTAAATAAGCAATTTGTACACAATTTCAAATCGTTTGTTGTTTCAACTCGCTTTGCGGCAGTCATACCTACAAACGTAGGACATTGCATCAGCACATGTTCGTCACTTTTGCAGAGTGGACAGTTTCGTAACGTAGAATGGTAGGTTTTGCCCCATTTATACGATTTATGAGAGTTCGTTGACTTCTGATCGTTATTACTTTTATAATTGTTGTTCGTATTTTGTTTTTGATCACCCCTTTTTGTACGAGCTGTTTCCAATGTCATGAACTTTAGCTCCAGGAACTCCATGAATTCGTCTAAGTCTGGTAGCTCTCGTGAGTGTTTCATACTCTGGATATAGTCACCGTGGGTGGCATCATCTAGTTTTGATGTTAATAGGTGGACGATAAGTGGTCCCCATATAGGGATTTCTATTCCCATGTTTTCTAATGCGTTTAAACACTCTTTCGTGGTGTCATGGAACTTCATAAGGTTAGATGAATTCGGTTTGTCGATAACTGACTGATTAAGAAGCGTCTCGATGTATGAGGTGAATAAAAGTCGCTTGTTGTCAAAGCGATGCTGTATGATGTCCAGGCATATGTCATAGTTGTCGGCACTGACCGGAAGGTGTTTTATGAGCCGCTCCGCTTCACCCTTCAATTTCGATTTAAGAAATTTCATCTTCTGAGTTTTGTTCAGCGTTGGATTGTTATGGATCATTTCAAAGAATAAATCTCTAAAGGGTATCCAGTTATTGTAGGTTCCATTGAACTCTGGTAGTTCCATCCTTGGGGTTGTTTGTTCGTAGTGAGAGGTTTCAAACATTTTTTTGTTTAGATCTTCCTTGAGGTCATCATAAATGTGCTCCCAGTAGTCGTACTTATCGTCATACTCCTTATCTCTTCCCTGCAATAAGTAGCTGAGTTCCCAATGGATCTTGTCAATAGAAGCCCACTTTGTTTGTATAGTGTTTAAGTGGTCCTGTAGTTGCCACTTTTCTTTTGTATGTAAAAGATTTATTTTTGATACTGCTCGTTCAAAAGCGTTAAAGTTAAACATTTGGTTGCGAAATAGCACTGATATTTGTTTGTCCGTCTCTTCATCCGTAGGTTGAGGGTGAGAAACCTTAGGGGTGCCAAATCTTGGTGTTCCAGGAATGTTCGGCACTTTCAGCTTGGACACTTGTGAAGGTCCAGGTGCAGTCTTAGATAACTCCTTCTGTAGTTGAGTCATAGATTCCATTGTTTCGTCGAACATGGTCTTAGTTATTTCATAAATGTTCTCCTTAAAGTAGTCATGGTCGCTCTTCGCTAACACATACTTGTTCAGGATCTCGTGGTTAGAGAGAAACTCGTCCCAGTGGGATCGTAAAGCTTCAATACGCTTTTTAAGGTAATCTAAGGATTTTCTACTTATAGGATCCTTTTTGTAGTTAGTTTTAAGAGTTTTGATATTCTCGTAAGAATTTTGTTGTTTGTTTATAAGTTCAAGGAAGTAGTTTTCTTCCTCCATTGTTAAAAGTTAGTGGTTGGTTTTTGTGTACTCACAGTAGGTTCACAGTTGGGTAAGTTGTATAAGTTGCAGTAGACGTTGTCTCCGCTCGTAAGTTAATAGTTCAGCAATGACAGCAGTAAGACGTTATCCCCGCCGCGCTAGTTCGTTGTAAAATTGTCTGGCATTCAGTGTAGCTCTCCCGACTTACGCTATTTGCACCTTCTCAATACTGCTGGTGAGACCCGCTGGTGGGAAGCCGACAGCACCGATTTGCTAACGTAACCGAAAAACACCACACTAAACACTTTCCAAATATTTTCTTCTCGAAGGACCAAAAGGATGTTGGGGTTTTCTCCTCGTTGAGGGCACTCCAGTTATAGTTAAGTTAAGTTTGTAGGTATAGTAACACCAAACCACTGTTTGTAGTAATTGATTTATTCACAATTAAAAGTTATTAGGTAATCTGAGCCGCACGTACTGTTAGGTTAAAAAGATGCACACACCGGCGCGTGGCAAAGGTTTCGTTACGACTCGTTGTTATATGTAATCTGCTGTATGAGCTATATTGGCTCATACAATAAGAAAAATAGTTTTCGTCTGTAACTAGCTGCCCGTGCCGGGAGTTGTTTCTGTAGCGATTTTTTCATATCCTCAAATCTTTGTCAAAACTTGATTTTTATATGATTAATAGTTAAACATTCACAATGGAAACACAATGGGACGATTATAAGACAAAAGTAATTTTCGTCAGTACCTACAAGCCCGTGCCGGGAGTAGTTTCTGTTGCGATTTTTTCATATCATTAATTCTTTGTCAAAACTTGATTTTTATATGATTAATAGGTAAACATTCACAATGGAAACACAATGGGACGATTATAAGACAAAAATAGTTTTCATCAGTACCTACCTGCCCGTGCCGGGAATAGTTTCTGTAGCGATTTTTTCATATCCTCAAATCTTTGTCAAAACTTGATTTTTATATGATTAATAGTTCATTCACAATGGAAACACATTGGGACGATTACAAGACAAAAGTAGTTTTCGTCAGTACCGACCTACCCGTGCTGGGAGTAGTTTCTGTAATGCTTTTTTCATATCCTCAATTCCTTGTCAAAACTTGATTTTTATTTGATTAATAGGTAAACATTCACAATGGAAACACAATGGGACGATTATAAGACAAAAATAGTTTTCGTCAGTACCTACCTGCCCGTGCCGGGAATAGTTTCTGTAGCGATTTTTTCATATCCTCAAATCTTTGTAAAAACTTGATTTTTATTTGATTAATAGGTAAACATTCACAATGGAAACACAATGGGACGATTATAAGACAAAAATAATTTTTATCAGTACCTACCTGCCCGTGCCGGAAATAGTTTCTGTAGCGATTTTTTCATATCCTCAAATCTTAGACAAAACTTGATTTTTATATGACTAATAGGTAAACATTCACAATGGAAACACATTGGGACGATTATAAGACAAAAGTAGTTTTCGTCAGTACCTACCTGCCCGTGCCGGGAATAGTTTCTGTAGCGATATTTTCATATCCTCAAATCTTAGACAAAACTTGATTTTAATATGATTAATAGGTAAACATTCACAATGGAAACACATTGGGACGATTACAAGACAACAGTAGTTTTATCAGTACCGACCTACCCGTGCTGGGAGTAGTTTCGATAGTGATTTTTTCATATCCTCAATACCTTGTCAAAACTTGATTTTTATATGATTAATAGGTAAACATTAACAATGGAAACATATTGGGACGATTATAAGACAAATGTAGTTTTCGTCAGTACCTACGTGCCCGTGCCGGGAGTAGTTTCTGTAGCGATTATTTCATATCCTCAATTCTTTGTCAAAACTTGATTTTTATTAGATTAATAGGTAAACATTCACAATGGAAACACAATGGGACGATTATAACACAAAAATAATTTTCGTCAGTAACTAGCTGCCCGTGCCAGGAGTAGTTTCTGTAGCGATTTTTCATATCCTTAATTCTTTGTCAAAACTTGATTTTTAATGATTAATAGGTAAACATTCACAATGGAAACACATTGGGACGATTATAAGACAAGAGTAGTTTTCGTCAGTACCGACCTACCCGTGCTGGGAGTAGTTTCTGTAATGCTTTTTTCATATCCTCAATTCATTGTCAAAACTTGATTTTTATTTGATTAATAGTTAAACATTCACAATGGAAACACAATGGGACGATTATAAGACAAAAATAATTTTCGTCAGTACCTACCTGCCCGTGCCGGGAATAGTTTCTGTAGCGATTTTTTCATATCCTTAATTCTTTGTCAAAACTTTATTTTTATATGATTAATAGGTAAACATTCAAAATGGAAACACATTGGGACGATAATAAGATAAAAGTAGTTTTCGTCAGTACCTACCTGCCCGTGCCGGGAGTAGTTTCTGTAGCGATTTTTTCATATCCTTAATTCTTTGTCAAAACTTGATTTTTATATGATTAATAGGTAAACATTCACAATGGAAACACATTTGGACGATTAAAAGACAAAAGTAGTTTTTGTCAGTACCTACCTGCCAGTGCCGGGAGTAGTTTCTGTAGCAATTTTTTTAATATCCTCAATTCTTTGTTAAAACTAGATTTTTAAATGATTAATAGGTAAATATTCACAATGGAAACACATTGGGACGATTACAAGACAAATGTAGTTTTCGTCAGTACCGACCTACCCGTGCTGGGAGTAGTTTCGATAGCGATTTTTTCATATCCTCAATTCCTTGTCAAAACTTGATTTTTATATGATTAATAGGTAAAAATTCACAATGGAAACACATTGGGACGATTAAAAGACAAAAATAGTTTTCGTTAGTACCTACCTGCCCGTGCCGGGAGTAGTTTCTGTAGCGATTTTTTCATATACTCAATTCCTTGTCAAAACTTGATTTTTATATGATTAATAGGTAAATATTCACAATGGAAACAAATTGGGACGATTACAAAACAAATGTATTTTTCGTCAGTACCGACCTACCTGTGCTGGGAGTAGTTTCGATAGCGATTTTTTCATATCCTCAATTCCTTGTCAAAACTTGATTTTTATATGATTAATACATTTGGACGATTAAAAGACAAAAATAATTTTCATCAGTTCCTACCTGCCCGTGCCGGGAGTAGTTTCTGTAGCGATTTTTTCATATACTCAAATCTTTGTCAAAACTTGATTTTTATATGATTAATAGGTAAACATTCACAATGGAAACACATTGGGACGATTACAAGACAAATGTAGTTTTCGTCAGTACCGACCTACCTGTGCTGGGAGTAGTTTCAATAGCGATTTTTTCATATCCTCAATTCCTTGTCAAAACTAGATTTTTATATGATTAATAGGTAAATATTCACAATAGAAACACATTGGGACGATTACAAGACAAATGTAGTTTTCGTCAGTACCTACGTGCCCGTGCCGGGAGTAGTTTCTGTAGCGATTATTTCATATCCTCAATTCTTTGTTTAAACTTGATTTTTATTAGATTAATAGGTAAACATTCACAATGGAAACACAATGGAACGATTATAAGATAAATAGTTTTCGTCAGTAACTAGCTGCCCGTGCCGGGAGTTGTCTCTGTAGCGATTTTTTCATATCCTCAAATCTTTGTCAAAACTTGATTATTATATGATTAATAGTTAAACATTCACAATGGAAACACAATGGGACGATTATAAGACAAAAGTAATTTTCGTCAGTACCTACAAGCCCGTGCCGGGAGTAGTTTCTGTTGCGATTTTTTCATATCATTAATTCTTTGTCAAAACTTGATTTTTATATGATTAATAGGTAAACATTCACAATGGAAACACATTGGGACGATTATAAGACAAAAATAGATTTCGTCAGTACATACCTGCCCGTAACGGGAGTAGTTTCTGTAGCAATTTTTTCATATACTCAAATCTTTGTCAAAACTTGATTTTTATATGATTAATAGGTAAACATTAACAATGGAAACACATTGGGACGATTATAAGACAAAAATAGTTTTCGTCAGTACCTACCTGCCCGTGCCGGGAGTAGTTTCTGTAATGATTTTTTCATATCCTCAATTCCTTGTCAAAACTTGATTTTTATTTGATTAATAGGTAAACATTCACAATGGAAACACAATGGGACGATTATAAGACAAAAATAGTTTTCATCAGTACCTACCTGCCCGTGCCGGGAATAGTTTCTGTAGCGATTTTTTCATATCCTCAAATCTTTGTCAAAACTTGATTTTTATATGATTAATAGTTCATTCACAATGGAAACACATTGGGATGATTACAAGACAAAAGTAGTTTTCGTCAGTACCGACCTACCCGTGCTGGGAGTAGTTTCTGTAATGCTTTTTTCATATCCTCAATTCCTTGTCAAAACTTGATTTTTATTTGATTAATAGGTAAACATTCACAATGGAAACACAATGGGACGATTATAAGACAAAAATAGTTTTCGTCAGTACCTACCTGCCCGTGCCGGGAATAGTTTCTGTAGCGATTTTTTCATATCCTCAAATCTTTGTCAAAACTTGATTTTTATTTGATTAATAGGTAAACATTCACAATGGAAACACAATGGGACGATTATAAGACAAAAATAATTTTTATCAGTACCTACCTGCCCGTGCCGGAAATAGTTTCTGTAGCGATTTTTTCATATCCTCAAATCTTAGACAAAACTTGATTTTTATATGATTAATAGGTAAACATTCAGAATGGAAACACATTGGGACGATTATAAGACAAAACTAGTTTTCGTCAGTACCTACCTGCCCGTGCCGGAATAGTTTCTGTAGCGATTTTTTCATATCCTCAAATCTTAGACAAAACTTGATTTTTATATGATTAATTGGTAAACATTCACAATGGAAACACATTGGGACGATTACAAGACAACAGTAGTTTTTGTCAGTACCGACCTACCCGTGCTGGGAGTAGTTTCGATAGTGATTTTTTCATATCCTCAATACCTTGTCAAAACTTGATTTTTATATGATAAATAGGTAAACATTCACAATGGAAACATATTGGTACGATTAAAAGACAAAAATATTTTTCGTCAGTACCTACCTGCCCGTGCCGGGAGTACTTTCTGTAATGATTTTTTCATATCCTCAATACCTTGTCAAAACTTTATTTTTATATGATTAATAGGTAAACATTCACAATGGAAACATATTGGTACGATTAAAAGACAAAAATATTTTTCGTCAGTACCTACCTGCCCGTGCCGGGAATAGTTTCTGTAGCGATTTTTTCATATCCTCAAATCTTTGTCAAAACTTGATTTTTATTTGATTAATAGGTAAACATTCACAATGGAAACACAATGGGACGATTATAAGACAAAAATAATTTTTATCAGTACCTACCTGCCCGTGCCGGAAATAGTTTCTGTAGCGATTTTTTCATATCCTCAAATCTTAGACAAAACTTGATTTTTATATGATTAATAGGTAAACATTCAGAATGGAAACACATTGGGACGATTATAAGACAAAACTAGTTTTCGTCAGTACCTACCTGCCCGTGCCGGGAATAGTTTCTGTAGCGATTTTTTCATATCCTCAAATCTTAGACAAAACTTGATTTTTATATGATTAATAGGTAAATATTCACAATGGAAACACATTGGGACGATTACAAGACAAATGTAGTTTTTGTCAGTACCGACCTACCCGTGCTGGGAGTAGTTTCGATAGCGATTTTTTCATATCCTCAATTCCTTGTCAAAACTTGATTTTTATATGATTAATAGGTAAAAATTCACAATGGAAACACATTGGGACGATTATAAGACAAAAATAGTTTTCGTTAGTACCTACCTGCCCGTGCCGGGAGTAGTTTCTGTAGCGATTTTTTCATATACTCAATTCCTTGTCAAAACTTGATTTTTATATGATTAATAGGTAAATATTCACATTGGAAACAAATTGGGACGATTACAAAACAAATGTAGTTTTCGTCAGTACCGACCTACCTGTGCTGGGAGTAGTTTCGATAGCGATTTTTTCATATTCTCAATTCCTTGTCAAAACTTGATTTTTATATGATTAATACATTTGGACGATTAAAAGACAAAAATAATTTTCATCAGTTCCTACCTGCCCTTGCCGGGAGTAGTTTCTGTAGCGATTTTTTCATATACTCAAATCTTTGTCAAAACTTGATTTTTATATGATTAATAGGTAAACATTCACAATGGAAACACATTGGGACGATTACAAGACAAATGTAGTTTTCGTCAGTAACGACCTACCTGTGCTGGGAGTAAAGCATTTCAAATCAGACCATTATGGTCAGAGTGTTAACTTTATTAATAATTTGAATGATAAAAAAACAGTTGAGGAATATACCTACAGGCCTATCACAGAGAGCCGTATTAGTAAATTTAAATGTAAAGTAGATCTAGCAGTAGCTAATATACCTTGTTCTGATGACCCTAATGGTTTATTTAACAGACTTTTTAATGTTATAAACAAAGAACACAATGAAGTATTCAAACTTAAAACATGCACAGTTAGAGATAGGGTCGGGTTTACTGATTGGGCCACTCCCGGCATTTACAGAAGTAGGAATAGGCTATACGATCTCTATGGTGCTAGAGAAGCTATGTTACATGACCCTGCGTTTCTTTTGTATGTAAATAACTACTCGAAAACATTTAAGAAAGTCTGCAACACAGCAAAATGCCTATTTTTGAAGAATAAAATAACAAACTCATCTAATAAAATAAAAGCGACATGGAGACTAATAAATAATGAAACTGGTAAATCAAAGCCACGTAATAGAGAAATAAAGTTAAAAGTTAATAATTCAATTCTTATAAATGAAAAAGATATTGCAGATGCTTTTGATGGATTCTTTGCTGATATCCCTAAAATTGTAACCCGGTCTCTCAATTCCTCTGCTTTAAAGGCAGTTGAATTATTAGAATCATCTGTTGAGAAATGTAAGGAAGTCTTTATCTTTAGTCACGTAAATGGTAATTACATTGTAAAAACTTTTAAATCTATAAACATCAAAAATACTGAGGATCTCTGGGGCATTTCAACTAAAGTACTAAGTTCAATTATTAAGGAAGTGGCTCCCTGCTTGGCCCATATTTTCAATAATTGTGTAGACGCAGGAGTTTTTCCTGATCTTATGAAATGTAGTAAACTGGTTCCTCTTTACAAATCTGGTAGCCATACTGATCCGGCCAATTACAGGCCAATTTCAATACTTCCTGCAATAAGTAAAATTTTCGAAAAAATTATCCTCTCTCAGTTGACTTCACACTTCAACCTTAACAGGCTGTTTCATAAAAATCAGTTTGGCTTCACCAAGGGTAGATCGACAACCGATGCTGGCACAGTTCTATTAAAGCATATATTAGATGCCTGGGATAAAGCAAAAAACGCTATTGGTGTATTCTGTGACCTTTCTAAGGCTTTTGATTGCGTGGATCATGGTACACTAATTAGAAAGTTGGAACACTATGGAATTAGTAACAAGGCACTGGACCTTATGCAATCATATTTAGCTGATAGAGTTCAAAAAGTAGATATTGGTAAAGAAAGATCTAGAGGATCAAAACTTGAACTAGGCGTCCCGCAAGGATCAATATTAGGTCCTTTTTTATTTTTAGTATATGTAAATGATCTTCCGTTTTTAGCAAAAGATCTTTGTGATATTGTCTTATTTGCTGATGATACTTCATTGATTTTTAAAGTTGATAGAAATAAAGATAACTATGACGATGTAAATAATTCGCTTTCACAAATACTAGATTGGTTCACCGCCAATAACCTACTACTCAATGCTAAAAAGACTAAATGTATAAAATTCATGCTACCGAATGTAAGAGAACTCCCAACAAAAATAATGCTGAAGGATGAGATTCTTCACCTTGTAGACTCTACTGTATTCCTAGGGTTACATATTGATTCTTCTCTTCAATGGAAGTCGCAAATAGAGGCTCTGGCAGGTAGACTTAGTTCAGCAGCTTATGCAGTTCGAACAATTAGATATATTACCAATGAAGACACAGCTAGGTTAGTTTATTTCAGTTACTTCCATAGTATTATGTCTTATGGTATTTTGCTTTGGGGACAGGCAGCTGACATCCAGACCATATTTGTTCTTCAAAAAAGGGCGGTACGCGCTATTTATAAATTAAAGCCACGAGATTCTTTGAGGGAATTATTTAAAAACATTAATATTCTGACTGTAATATCGCAATACATCTATGAAAATCTAATGTATACCCACAAAAATAAGGATAGCCTTATGAAAAAGTGTGATGTTCACAATAGAAATACAAGAAACAAGAACAAGTTACACATCCCATCATTTAGATTACACAAGGTAGGGAAATCATTTATGGGCAATAGCGTGCGCTTCTATAATAAGCTTCCATCTGAAGCAACTGAGCTCCCTATTCGTAAATTTAAAAATTACATAAAAATAAATCTCATCAAGAAGGCTTTCTACTCCATAAATGATTATCTAAATGATGTTAATGCATGGCCAGATGTCGCTCAGTTTCGCACCGACAATAGTATGTAAGTAATTTGTTATTGTGCATAGCTTTACTTAAATATTGACATGTATCGAATCATACTATATTTAGACTTAAATAGGCAAATAACCATGTATGACATATAAGAGATGAACATGCTAGTGGTTTCTTTTTCACTTCTTCCACTAGTGGACAAAAAATTAAAGTGAACAGTAAAATATTTTATTTTTGATAATAATTTAATGTATAAATATGACTTGTCTAAGTGCTTATTTTGTAAGCCTAAAGAAATAAATGATTTTTTACTTTACTTTACTAGTAGTTTCAATAGCGATTTTTTCATATCCTAAATTCCTTGTCAAAACTAGATTTTTATATGATTAATAGGTAAATATTCACAATGGAAACACATTGGGACGATTACAAGACAAATGTAGTTTTCGTCAGTACCTACGTGCCCGTGCCGGGAGTAGTTTCTGTAGCGATTATTTCATATCCTCAATTCTTTGTCAAAACTTGATTTTTATTAGATTAATAGGTAAACATTCACAATGGAAACACAATGGAACGATTATAAGAAAAATAGTTTTCGTCAGTAACTAGCTACCCGTGCCGGGAGTTGTTTCTGTAGCGATTTTTTCATATCCTCAAATCTTTGTCAAAACTTAATTTTTATATGATTAATAGTTAAACATTCACAATGGAAACACAATGGGACGATTATAAGACAAAAGTAATTTTCGTCAGTACCTACAAGCCCGTGCCGGGAGTAGTTTCTGTTGCGATTTTTTCATACCATTAATTCTTTGTCAAAACTTGATTTTTATATGATTAATAGGTAAACATTCACAATGGAAACACATTGGGACGATTATAAGCCAAAAATAGATTTCGTCAGTACATACCTGCCCGTAACGGGAGTAGTTTCTGTAGCAATTTTTTCATATACTCAAATCTTTGTCAAAACTTGATTTTTATATGATTAATAGGTAAACATTAACAATGGAAACACATTGGGACGATTATAAGACAAAAATAGTTTTCGTCAGTACCTACCTGCCCGTGCCGGGAGTAGTTTCTGTAATGATTTTTTCATATCCTCAATTCCTTGTCAAAACTTGATTTTTATTTGATTAATAGTTAAACATTCACAATGGAAACACAATGGGACGATTATAAGACAAAAATAATTTTCGTCCGTACCTACCTGCCCGTGCCGGGAATAGTTTCTGTAGCGATTTTTTCATATCCTTAATTCTTTGTCAAAACTTGATTTTTATATGATTAATAGGTAAACATTCAAAATGGAAACACATTGGGACGATAATAAGACAAAAGTAGTTTTCGTCAGTACCTACCTGCCCGTGCCGGGAGTAGTTTCTGTAGCGATTTATTCATATCCTCAAATCTTTGTCAAAACTTGATTTTTATATGATTAATAGGTAAACATTCACAATGGAAACACATTTGGACGATTAAAAGACAAAAATATTTTTCGTCAGTACCTACCTGCCCGTGCCGGGAATAGTTTCTGTAGCGATTTTTTCATATCCTCAAATCTTAGACAAAACTTGATTTTTATATGATTAATTGGTAAACATTCACAATGGAAACACATTGGGACGATTACAAGACAACAGTAGTTTTTGTCAGTACCGACCTACCCGTGCTGGGAGTAGTTTCGATAGTGATTTTTTCATATCCTCAATACCTTGTCAAAACTTGATTTTTATATGATTAATAGGTAAACATTCACAATGGAAACATATTGGTACGATTAAAAGACAAAAATATTTTTCGTCAGTACCTACCTGCCCGTGCCGGGAGTACTTTCTGTAATGATTTTTTAATATCCTCAATTCTTTGTCAAAACTTTATTTTTATATGAATAATACGTAAACATTCACAATGGATACACAATGGGACGATTAAAAGACAAAAGTAGTTTTCGTCAGTACCTATCTGCCCGCGCCGGGAGTAGTTTCTGTAGCGATTTTTTCATATCCTTAATTCTTTGTCAAAACTTGATTTTTATATGATTAATAGTTCATTCACAATGGAAACACATTGGGAAGATTACAAGACAAAAGTAGTTTTCGTCAGTACCGACCTACCCGTGCTGGGAGTAGTTTCTGTAATGCTTTTTTCATATCCTCAATTCCTTGTCAAAACTTGATTTTTATTTGATTAATAGGTAAACATTCACAATGGAAACACAATGGGACCAGACAAAAATAGTTTTCGTCAGTACCTACCTGCCCGTGCCGGGAATAGTTTCTGTAGCGATTTTTTCATATCCTTAATTCTTTGTCAAAACTTGATTTTTATATGATTAATAGGTAAACATTCAAAATGGAAACACATTGGGACGATTATAAGACAAAAGTAGTTTTCGTCAGTACCTACCTGCCCGTGCCGGGAATAGTTTCTGTAGCGATTTTTTCTTATCCTCAAATCTTTGTCAAAACTTGATTTTTATATGATTAATAAGTAAACATACACAATGGAAACACATTGGGACGATTATAAGACAAAAGTAGTTTTAATCAGTACCTGCCTGCCCGTGCCGGGAGTAGTTTCGATAGCGATTTTTTCATATCCTCAATTCCTTGTCAAAACTTGATTTTTATATGATTAATAGGTAAAAATTCACAATGGAAACACATTGGGACGATTATAAGACAAAAATAGTTTTCGTCAGTACCTACCTGCCCGTGCCGGGAGTAGTTTCTGTAGCGATTTTTTCATATACTCAAATCTTTGTCAAAACTAGATTTTTATATGATTAATAAGTAAACATTCACAATGGAAACACATTTGGACGATTTAAAGACAAAAATAATTATCGTCAGTACCTATCTGCCCGTGCCGGGAGTAGTTTCTGTAGCGATTTTTTCATATCCTTAATTCTTTGTCAAAACTTGATTTTTATATGATTAATAGGTAAACATTCACAATGGAAACACATTTGGACGATTAAAAGACAAAAGTAGTTTTTGTCAGTACCTACCTGCCCGTGCCGGGAGTAGTTTCTGTAGCAATTTTTTTAATATCCTTAATTCTTTGTTAAAACTAGATTTTTATATGATTAATAGGTAAATATTCACAATGGAAACACATTGGGAAGATTACAAGACAAATATAGTTTTCGTCAGTACCGACCTACCTGTGCTGGGAGTAGTTTCGATAGCGATTTTTTCATATCCTCAATTCCTTGTCAAAACTTGATTTTTATATGATTAATAGGTAAAAATTCACAATGGAAACACATTGGGACGATTATAAGACAAAAATAATTTTCGTTAGTACCTACCTGCCCGTGCCGGGAGTAGTTTCTGTAGCGATTTTTTCATATACTCAATTCCTTGTCAAAACTTTATTTTAATATGATTAATAGGTAAATATTCACAATGGAAACAAATTGGGACGATTACAAAACAAATGTAGTTTTCGTCAGTACCGACCTACCTGTGCTGGGAGTAGTTTCGATAGCGATTTTTTCATATCCTCAATTCCTTGTCAAAACTTGATTTTTATATGATTAATACATTTGGACGATTAAAAGACAAAAATAATTTTCATCAGTTCCTACCTGCCCGTGCCGGGAGTAGTTTCTGTAACGATTTTTTCATATACTCAAATCTTTGTCAAAACGTGATTTTTCTATGATTAATAGGTAAACATTCACAATGGAAACACATTGGGACGATTACAAGACAAATGTAGTTTTCGTCAGTAACGACCTACCTGTGCTGGGAGTAGTTTCAATAGCGATTTTTTCATATCCTAAATTCCTTGTCAAAACTAGATTTTTATATGATTAATAGGTAAATATTCACAATGGAAACACATTGGGACGATTACAAGACAAATGTAGTTTTCGTCAGTACCTACGTGCCCGTGCCGGGAGTAGTTTCTGTAGCGATTATTTCATATCCTCAATTCTTTGTCAAAACTTGATTTTTATTAAATTAATAGGTAAACATTCACAATGGAAACACAATGGAACGATTATAAGAAAAATAGTTTTCGTCAGTAACTAGCTGCCCGTGCCGGGAGTTGTTTCTGTAGCGATTTTTTCATATCCTCAAATCTTTGTCAAAACTTGATTTTTATATGATTAATAGTTAAACATTCACAATGGAAACACAATGGGACGATTATTACTCAAAAGTAATTTTCGTCAGTACCTACAAGCCCGTGCCGGGAGTAGTTTCTGTTGCGATTTTTTCATATCATTAATTCTTTGTCAAAACTTGATTTTTATATGATTAATAGGTAAACATTCACAATGGAAACACATTGGGACGATTATAAGACAAAAATAGATTTCGTCAGTACATACCTGCCCGTAACGGGAGTAGTTTCTGTAGCAATTTTTTCATATACTCAAATCTTTGTCAAAACTTGATTTTTATATGATTAATAGGTAAATATTAACAATGGAAACACATTGGGACGATTATAAGACAAAAATAGTTTTCGTCAGTACCTACCTGCCCGTGCCGGGAGTAGTTTCTGTAATGATTTTTTCATATCCTCAATTCCTTGTCAAAACTTGATTTTTATATGATTAATAGGTAAACATTCAAAATGGAAACACATTGGGACGATAATAGGACAAAAGTAGTTTTCGTCAGTACCTACCTGCCCGTGCCGGGAGTAGTTTCTGTAGCGATTTTTCATATCCTTAATTCTTTGTCAAAACTTGATTTTTATATGATTAATAGGTAAACATTCAAAATGGAAACACATTGGGACGATAATAAGACAAAAGTAGTTTTCGTCAGTACCTACCTGCCCGTGCCGGGAGTAGTTTCTGTAGCGATTTTTTCATATCCTCAAATCTTTGTCAAAACTTGATTTTTATATGATTAATAGGTAAACATTCACAGTGGAAACACATTGGGAAGATTACAAGACAAATGTAGTTTTCGTCAGTACCTACGTGCCCGTGCCGGGAGTAGTTTCTGTAGCGATTATTTCATATCCTCAATTCTTTGTCAAAACTTGATTTTTATTAGATTAATAGGTAAACATTCACAATGGAACACAATGGAACGATTATAAGAAAAATAGTTTTCGTCAGTAACTAGCTGCCCGTGCCGGGAGTAGTTTCTGTAGCGATTTTTTCATATCCTCAATTCCTTGTCAAAACTTGATTTTTATATGATTAATAGGTAAAAATTCACAATGGAAACACATTGGGACGATTATAAGACAAAAGTAGTTTTCGTCAGTACCGACCTACCCGTGCTGGGAGTAGTTTCTGTAATGCTTTTTTCATATCCTCAATTCATTGTCAAAACTTGATTTTTATATGATTAATAGGTAAATATTCACAATGGAAACACATTGGGAAGATTACAAGACAAATGTAGTTTTCGTCAGTACCTACGTGCCCGTGCCGGGAGTAGTTTCTGTAGCGATTATTTCATATCCTCAATTCTTTGTCAAAACTTGATTTTTATTAGATTAATAGGTAAACATTCACAATGGAACACAATGGAACGATTATAAGAAAAATAGTTTTCGTCAGTAACTAGCTGCCCGTGCCGGGAGTAGTTTCTGTAGCGATTTTTTCATATCCTCAATTCCTTGTCAAAACTTGATTTTTATATGATTAATAGGTAAAGATTCACAATGGAAACACATTGGGACGATTAAAAGACAAAAATAGTTTTCGTTAGTACCTACCTGCCCGTGCCGGGAGTAGTTTCTGTAGCGATTTTTTCATATACTCAATTCCTTGTCAAAACTTGATTTTTATATGATTAATAGGTAAATATTCACAATGGAAACAAATTGGGACGATTACAAAACAAATGTAGTTTTCGTCAGTACCGACCTACCTGTGCTGGGAGTAGTTTCGATAGCGATTTTTTCATATCCTCAATTCCTTGTCAAAACTTGATTTTTATATGATTAATACATTTGGACGATTAAAAGACAAAAATAATTTTCATCAGTTCCTACCTGCCCGTGCCGGGAGTAGTTTCTGTAGCGATTTTTTCATATACTCAAATCTTTGTCAAAACTTGATTTTTATATGATTAACTAGTTGTTAGATGTGCGCGAGCTGCAAGCAGCTCGCGGGGGTTGTGTATAACAGTTATTTTTTATTAAGACCCTTTTTGTAACCTACACCTTAAATTATTTTGTTTGAAATCGATAGCCATGAGAAAATTTTGCGATGAAAAAATGTCAGCCATCTTGAATTTGGAAATGGACATCTTTTTCGTAATCTACGAGTTCAAGTTACTCGAAAACGATACCCATGTCAGATTTTTTGATTGGGGAGGAAGTTCAGGGGAGCTGGGGGCGTGGGGGGGGGGTCACGGCACGGCTCGCTTCGCTCGCCGTGCCGTGACTAATGCTCCCCCGGGTTATAAGTGAGGGGATCTTAGGGGGGTCTTGGGGGGTCATTGGGGGGGTCACAGCACGGCTCGCTTTGCTCGCCGTGCCATTCCCCTTGGTCGCATTGCGGCTCGCTTCGCTCGCCACAATGCTCCCCTGGGTTAAGGGTGAGGGGTCTTGGGGGGTCCTCGGGGGGTCACAGCACGGCTCGCTCCGCTCGCCGTGCTGTTCCCCTTGGTCGCATTGCGGCTCGCTTCGCTCGCCGCAATGCTCCCCCGGGCTATAGTTAAGGGGGTCTTGGGGGGTCATTGGGGGGTCACAGCACGGCTCGCTTCGCTCGCCGCGATGCTCCACCCGAAAAAAAGGTCAAAAATTGGCCAATTTTCGGTTTTTCCTAAAAAAAGGGGGTCTGGGGGGCAAAAGGGGGCAATTTTTTTTGTCATTCAAAACCATTTGTCCTCCTCTACATGACTGTGAAAAAAAAATTCTTCCAAGTCTATCCGTTTTGGAGATGGAAAGGGGGGGCAAAAATGGAGTTAAAGGGGGGTTACAATTTTTTTTTCTTCCAAAACGAGGAGAAACCCTCTATACGACCCTGCAATCAGAACCCCTCTATCGCGACGGCATCTGGTAGTACACTCAAAAGGGGGGTCCTGGGGGCAGGGGGGGGGGCAAAATTTTCTATGCATTCAAAATCACTTGTCCCCCTCTATACAACCCCCATAAAAAAATTTAGCAATATGGCTCCACGTAGGAGCCCCCCCACTGGGGGAGGTCTTGGGGGGGCAAATGTCAAAAAGTCGGAATTTTCCCTAGGAGACTTTTACCTCCCCTACACGATTCTGTAAAAAAAAACATACCTTCCCATCCACCATCAAGGCGAACAATTATGTCAATCAGTCAGTGAATCAGTCAGTCAGTCAGTGAGTGAGTGGTAATCTAGCTTTATACTATAGTAGAATAGGTAAACATTCACAATGGAAACACATTGGGACGATTACAAGACAAATGTAGTTTTCGTCAGTACCGACCTACCTGTGCTGGGAGTAGTTTCAATAGCGATTTTTTCATATCCTCAATTCCTTGTCAAAACTAGATTTTTATATGATTAATAGGTAAATATTCACAATAGAAACACATTGGGACGATTACAAGACAAATGTAGTTTTCGTCAGTACCTACGTGCCCGTGCCGGGAGTAGTTTCTGTAGCGATTATTTTCATATCCTCAATTCTTTGTCAAAACTTGATTTTTATTAGATTAATAGGTAAATATTCACAATGGAAACACAATGGAACGATTATAAGAAAAATAGTTTTCGTCAGTAACTAGCTGCCCGTGCCGGGAGTTGTTTCTGTAGCGATTTTTTCATATCCTCAAATCTTTGTCAAAACTTAATTTTTATATGATTAATAGTTAAACATTCACAATGGAAACACAATGGGACGATTATAAGACAAAAGTAATTTTCGTCAGTACCTACATGCCCGTGCCGGGAGTAGTTTCTGTTGCGATTTTTTCATATCATTAATTCTTTGTCAAAACTTGATTTTTATATGATTAATAGGTAAACATTCACAATGGAAACACATTGGGACGATTATAAGCCAAAAATAGATTTCGTCAGTACATACCTGCCCGTAACGGGAGTAGTTTCTGTAGCAATTTTTTCATATACTCAAATCTTTGTCAAAACTTGATTTTTATATGATGAATAGGTAAACATTAACAATGGAAACACATTGGAATGATTATAAGACAAAAATAGTTTACGTCAGTACCTACCTGCCCGTGCCGGGAGTAGTTTCTGTAATGATTTTTTCATATCCTCAATTCCTTGTCAAAACTTGATTTTTATTTGATTAATAGTTAAACATTCACAATGGAAACACAATGGGACGATTATAAGACAACAGTAATTTTCGTCCGTACCTACCTGCCCGTGCCGGGAATAGTTTCTGTAGCGATTTTTTCATATCCTTAATTCTTTGTCAAAACTTGATTTTTATATGATTAATAGGTAAACATTCAAAATGGAAACACATTGGGACGATAATAAGACAAAAGTAGTTTTCGTCAGTACCTACCTGCCCGTGCCGGGAGTAGTTTCTGTAGCGATTTTTTCATATCCTCAAATCTTTGTCAAATCTTGATTTTTATATGATTAATAGGTAAACATTCACAATGGAAACACATTTGGACGATTAAAAGACAAAAATATTTTTCGTCAGTACCTACCTGCCCGTGCCGAGAGTAGTTTCTGTAATGCTTTTTTCATATCCTCAATTCCTTGTCAAAACTTGATTTTTATTTGATAAATAGGTAAACATTCACAATGGAAACACAATGGGACCATTATAAGACAAAAATAGTTTTCGTCAGTACCTGACTGCCCGTGCCGGGAATAGTTTCTGTAGCGATTTTTTCATATCCTCAAATCTTTGTCAAAACTTGATTTTTATATGATTAATAAGTAAACATACACAATGGAAACACATTGGGACGATTATAAGACAAAAGTAGTTTTCGTCAGTACCGACCTACCCGTGCTGGGAGTAGTTTCTGTAATGCTTTTTTCATATCCTCAATTCATTGTCAAAACTTGATTTTTATATGATTAATAGGTAAATATTCACAATGGAAACACATTGGGACGATTACAAGACAAATGTAGTTTTCGTCAGTACCTACGTGCCCGTGCCGGGAGTAGTTTCTGTAGCGATTATTTCATATCCTCAATTCTTTGTCAAAACTTGATTTTTATTAGATTAATAGGTAAACATTCACAATGGAACACAATGGAACGATTATAAGAAAAATAGTTTTCGTCAGTAACTAGCTGCCCGTGCCGGGAGTAGTTTCTGTAGCGATTTTTTCATATCCTCAAATCTTTGTCAAAACTTGATTTTTATATGATTAATAGTTAAACATTCACAATGGAAACACAATGGGACGATTATAAGACAAAAGTAATTTTCGTCAGTACCTACAAGCCCGTGCCGGGAGTCGTTTCTGTTCCCATTTTTTCATATCATTAATTCTTTGTCAAAACTTGATTTTTATATGATTAATAGGTAAACATTCACAATGGAAACACATTTGGACGATTAAAAGACAAAAGTAGTTTTTGTCAGTACCTACCTGCCCGTGCCGGGAGTAGTTTCTGTAGCAATTTTTTAAATATCCTCAATTCTTAGTTAAAACTAGATTTTTATATGATTAATAGGTAAATATTCACAATGGAAACACATTGGGACGATTACAAGACAAATGTAGTTTTCGTCAGTACCGACCTACCCGTGCTGGGAGTAGTTTCGATAGCGATTTTTTCATATCCTCAATTCCTTGTCAAAACTTGATTTTTATATGATTAATAGGTAAAAATTCACAATGGAAACACATTGGGACGATTATAAGACAAAAATAGTTTTCGTTAGTACCTACCTGCCCGTGCCGGGAGTAGTTTCTGTAGCGATTTTTTCATAGACTCAATTCCTTGTCAAAACTTGATTTTTATATGATTAATAGGTAAATATTCACAATGGAAACAAATTGGGACGATTACAAAACAAATGTAGTTTTCGTCAGTACCGACCTACCTGTGCTGGGAGTAGTTTCGATAGCGATTTTTTCATATTCTCAATTCCTTGTCAAAACTTGATTTTTATATGATTAATACATTTGGACGATTAAATGACAAAAATAATTTTCATCAGTTCCTACCTGCCCTTGCCGGGAGTAGTTTCTGTAGCGATTTTTTCATATACTCAAATCTTTGTCAAAACTTGATTTTTATATGATTAATAGGTAAACATTCACAATGGAAACACATTGGGACGATTACAAGACAAATGTAGTTTTCGTCAGTAACGACCTACCTGTGCTGGGAGTAGTTTCAATAGCGATTTTTTCATATCCTAAATTCCTTGTCAAAACTAGATTTTTATATGATTAATAGGTAAATATTCACAATGGAAACACATTGGGACGATTACAAGACAAATGTAGTTTTCGTCAGTACCTACGTGCCCGTGCCGGGAGTAGTTTCTGTAGCGATTATTTCATATCCTCAATTCTTTGTCAAAACTTGATTTTTATTAGATTAATAGGTAAACATTCACAATGGAAACACAATGGAACGATTATAAGAAAAATAGTTTTCGTCAGTAACTAGCTGCCCGTGCCGGGAGTTGTTTCTGTAGCGATTTTTTCATATCCTCAAATCTTTGTCAAAACTTAATTTTTATATGATTAATAGTTAAACATTCACAATGGAAACACAATGGGACGATTATAAGACAAAAGTAATTTTCGTCAGTACCTACAAGCCCGTGCCGGGAGTAGTTTCTGTTGCGATTTTTTCATATCATTAATTCTTTGTCAAAACTTGATTTTTATATGATTAATAGGTAAACATTCACAATGGAAATACATTGGGACGATTATAAGCCAAAAATAGATTTCGTCAGTACATACCTGCCCGTAACGGGAGTAGTTTCTGTAGCAATTTTTTCATATACTCAAATCTTTGTCAAAACTTGATTTTTATATGATTAATAGGTAAACATTAACAATGGAAACACATTGGGACGATTATAAGACAAAAATAGTTGAAATGAATGAATGAATGAATGAAAAAAAAATGAATGATGAATGAATGAAAATGAATGAATGAAAAAAAATTATTTCTTTAAGCTTACAAATAAGCACTTAGACACGTCATATATTATAGTTCACTTAAATTTTTTGTCCACCAGTGGAAGAAGTGAGAAGAAACCACTAGTATGTTCATAACTTATGTGTCTAGTACATTTGATTTGCTTATCTGTAAGTTGATAGATTTTGAGTTGGAGCAAAACTCGTTCCAAGCTTTTTTATCTTCTAAGTAATCTGATATTTTGTAATATGCTTTTTTACAAAGAATATGTTTAACAATTTTTTTAAATTTATTTATTGATAATTTTTGCAACTCACTTGGAGTTTTGTTGTAGAAGCGTATACATTGCCCTTTAAAAGATACATTTATCTTGTGTAGCCTAGTTGTGGGCACAGCGAGTTTATTCTTATTTCTAGTATTTACATTATGAATATCACTTTTTTTAGTGAACCGATTGATATTTTTATGAGTGTACAACAAGTTTTCATAAATATATTGACACGGTACTGTCATTATGTTTATTTCTTTGAATTTTTCACGTAGGGATTCTCTGGGACCCATATTATAGATCGCACGAACAGCCCTCTTCTGCAACACAAATACGGTGTTCATATCTGCAGCGTTCCCCCACAGTAGTATGCCATAAGACATAATACTATGGAAGTAGCTGAAATAGACTAGTCTAGAAGTATCAACGTCTGTAAGGTGACGGATTTTTTTAACTGCGTATGCTGCAGAACTAAGTCTCTTCGATAGCTTATCTATGTGTGGGCCCCATTGAAGCTTACTATCTAAGGTTATTCCCAAAAATACGGTATTGTCTACAATTTCGTTTCTCCTTTTACGTTTATATCGGCCTTAACTTGTTTTACATTAGGTAGAATAAATCTTAAACATTTTGTTTTGGTTTCATTAAGCAAAAGATTATTAATACTAAACCAATGGACTACCTTTGAGATTGCAGTATTTACATCGTCGAAATTTGTGTTTTGTCGTTTCATTTTAAAAATTAATGAAGTATCATCAGCAAACAATACAATCTCATGATCATTCTTTACAAGATGAGGCAGGTCATTAATATAAACTAAAAATAGGAAAGGACCCAAGATAGAGCCCTGCGGTACACCCGTTGTAACAACAGACCCTTTAGATCGTTTCCCATTAATGTCAACTCTTTGTATCCTATCACTCAAGTAAGATGTAAGAAGATCCAAAGAGCTGTCCCTAATTCCATAATGATGTAGTTTCCTGATTAATGTTTCGTGATGAACGCAATCGAATGCTTTTGACAAGTCGCAAAAAACGCCTAAAGCATCTTGCGACTTCTCCCAAGCATCAAAAATATGCGATACCAACTCTACACCGGCATCAGTAGTTGACCTGCCACGAGTAAACCCAAATTGCTTACAATGTAGCAGGTCATTGCCATTAAAATGTCTAAGCAATTGGTGTAAAATAAGTTTTTCAAAAACTTTACTGAATGTAGGCAGTACTGATATTGGTCTAAAGTTAGTGGGGTCAGACCTACTACCCGATTTAAACAATGGGATTATTTTACTATGTTTCATTAGATCAGGAAATACGCCACAATCAATGGATTCATTAAATATAAAAGCTAGATCTGGTGCAATGGTATTAATTAAAGGTTTAATAATTCTAACGGAAATGCCCCAGAGATCTGCAGTTTTTTTAATATTTAAAAGTTTAAAGGTTTTTTTTATATCGTGTTCATTAACATGGGTGAAATTAAATTTACTATCGCATTTAGGTACATTTTCTTTAAGTAATGATTCGGCTATTACTTGAGAAGAGTTCAGACACTTTGTAGTACAGATTGGAATGTCAGTAAAAAAATTTTCAAATGCTTGTGCTACCTCAACATCATTTTTGATGGAGCAATCATTAATCTTTAAATTGTAATCATTAATGTAGGTACTGACCTTTCCAGTCTCACTATTAATTATTTTCCAGGTTGATTTTATTACATTTTCACTATTTTTTATTTTCGAGCTAATATAATTTGATTTTGCTGTATTACAAACTTTTCTAAATATTTTTGAGTAATTTTTTACTTTTTCTTTGAATTCCTGGCTAAAATTGTACTGCTTTTCACTATACAGTTCATACAGCTTTTGTCTACTCTTATGTATACCTACTGTTGCCCACTCACTAAAGCTAAGTTTTTCTGAGACCAAGATTGATTTGGGTATGAATATTGAATTGAACGCAGTAGTGAATTTATTAAAAAAACTACGATACGACTCATTTGGATTGTTAAGTGAGTAGTTAGGTGATGGTTTAAAATCCCAATCCAATTTCAACCGTTCAAATCGATCTGTGGTCACAGGTATGTACTTGATTTTTTTTTTATAATTATTATTTTTATCTTGATGTTTTAATTTAATTAGTTGACCTAAGTGGTCTGATTTTAGATTGCTTATAATTTTCTGACTGACAATTTTTTCAGTTTGGAAAACAAATATATTATCTATACATTTTGCTGATGTTTCAGTTATTCTAGTAGGTTCCATAAATGTTGGCCTAAGATTATAAGAATTAAATAAATTTGTTAATCTACTACTGAGGGAGTAAACTTCTAAAATATCAATATTAAAGTCTCCACATACTATGAAGTTTTTATTTGATTTTGATAATTTAAATAAGATATCATCCATATTTTTTTCAAATATTTCAAAAGAAGCTGATGGTGGGCTGTATACGCTTACTACAATAGTATGCTCCAACTCAACACATGCTACTTCAATGTGGCTTTCAACGGATAAGCATACTATGTCCTTACGTTCTTTGAATTTTATAAGTTTATTTAGTAATAATAAAGAGCCTCCACGAATAGCATGTGATCTGCAAAAAGAACTACCAACCTGGTGGTTGCTGAAGTTAAACATGAGCTCATAGCTTTTCAGCCAGTGTTCTGTTAAGCAGATGATGTCAATATCAAATGAGTTCATGTACAATTCCAATTCTAATAATTTACTTCTCAATCCTTGAATATTTTGATGCACCAAGTTGGTAAACTTTGCATTGATTTTACAATTTTGATTTCTTTGTTTTTTATTGTGATTAATAGTAATAATATTATTATTTGATTTTTTAGGGCTAGAGACTTCCTCTATTGTCGTTATTTCTAATTTAAATGACTTGGAATAACTTCCAAAGATTTGTTTTGTAAATCATTACAATACTCAAAAGGAGCATTTTTCATAGCCAAGTTTTTGGCTGTAGTTATAAAATAATAGGATAGCGAAATTGCTATCTGTCTCTTATAAAAATTGGAAAGGTAGTAATTACCTTGAGTCAAATAGAACTTTTTACTAACAATATTGTTAGTATCAATCACATGTACATTGCTGTTGCATGAAATAGTGTGCAACGTCATATTAAGCTTATATCTAAGGTTGTTCTCTGATTGTGGCAAGCTGTCGCTGTAGGGGAATGTGAACATCACAATTTGTTTTAAATTTAATTTTAATAGTTTGTCTACATAACTAATCAAGTCAGATTTGTTCACATTACCCCTATTTCCAAGGCATATTATTAAATTTGAGTTACTATTAATTTTTTTATTCTGAATTATGTGCATAATATTATGCAGGTTAGAGTTAGGTAAACAATTATTTATTATAGGATGTTCCATACTCATATTTAAGAACTGACCCATATTTTTTCCAATTTCATCGCAGTACATTATTGTTTTTATACCTGAGCATGAAGTGCTGAGATCCGGAAGGGATGCGGCTGACACAGTACTTTCCGGACCTGAGTGGTCACAGACTGGGCCTGGATCACAGCAGCCGCAGCCCTCCAGAACCCTGCCCTCCAGACTCATCTGGCTACTGATGAGTGCATCCATGGCCAGATTGAGTTCCCTTGTCTGTTCAGTAGTCCGTTCATAAAGGCTGATGTAGTGCCCCAGGGAGTGCTCGGCCTGGCCAAGTTTGCTTCTCAGCTCCTGCATTTCAGCCTCATATTGGATCTGATTATAATTTAGCTGCAATGTACAGAGCTCATATTTATCAACAATTTTTCTTTTTGATTTCAGTTTTGAAACTACATGTTTTTGGTTTTTTAATAAATTTTGGGTTCTTTTTATGAATTTACTTATTTTAACATATTTTTTTATCTTATTTTTACTAAAATTACTAATATTGTGTTTGTTGTTTTTGCTGCTGGCTTCCACATTACACACTGAGTCATCTTTAGTTAAGTCAATTGTTTGTAGAGTGTGTAAGAAACAGCCAGCAACAGAAATTTGGCCCGAAGACGATTCAGCTGATATTAACTCATCGAATAAGCTTTGTGTTTTCGCGGTGGCAGAGCTGTTTGCAGCTTCCTCCAGCTGGGTAATATGGTGGTGAGCGTCACAAAGTTGTTTCTCCAGGACTGAAGTTCTCTGCAGCACGGACTCAAACTCAATGCCACATTTTTCATCGAACCTATCTATTATCAGCTGAAGCCTATCCCGTTCCTCACTAATACAAGCATTTTGAGTATGTAACTCACTCATCTCGCTTTTAAGCTTTTTGTTATTATTAAGTGCTTCTATTAAGATATTTTCATTATCATATCTTTCCAATTCTAACTGTCCAATTTGCCTTTTAGCATCCTTTAATTCCAGTAAAACCTGGTTCAACTTCTCGCCTTTGCGAGTCATCATTGTGTATTACAGAAGGTAGTGACTGTATTTTATTGCAAAGCACAACTTGCTAGAGTATTATGAATTTATGAGACAATAACAAAGGCAGACTGTTCAGTGTCTAGGTTATGTTTTCAAAAGGTTGTATGTACTTACGTAGCTATAAAGATGAAAACTTTGTTGGAAATAGTATTCCTTTTTATAAGATTCACACAGAAGTAAGCACAAAACACTTATAAAACCATAAACCAGCAAAACTTATAATCGAAAACCGTTCCGAAAACGACGTTTTACCGGTGGCCAAAAAAACACACAAATAACAATCTTTTAGCCTTAATAACTATTTCTACACTTGTTTTATATTATAAATATGCGATGAAATCAAAAAGGGCTCTGTAGAATTACGTAAAACAATTATTTTTTAGTAAATTCGTAGGGAACATTTGCGAACAGCTGTTGAAGCTAATAGGGTTGCCAACCAAAAAAAAAAAAAGTTTTCGTCAGTACCTACCTGCCCGTGCCGGGAGTAGTTTCTGTAATGATTTTTTCATATCCTCAATTCCTTGTCAAAACTTGATTTTTATTTGATTAATAGTTAAACATTCACAATGGAAACACAATGGGACGATTATAAGACAAAAATAATTTTCGTCCGTACCTACCTGCCCGTGCCGGGAATAGTTTCTGTAGCGATTTTTTCATATCCTTAATTCTTTGTCAAAACTTGATTTTTATATGATTAATAGGTAAACATTCAAAATGGAAACACATTGGGACGATAATAAGACAAAAGTAGTTTTCGTCAGTACCTACCTGCCCGTGCCGGGAGTAGTTTCTGTAGCGATTTTTTCATATCCTCAAATCTTTGTCAAAACTTGATTTTTATATGATTAATAGGTAAACATTCACAATGGAAACACATTTGGACGATTAAAAGACAAAAATAGTTTTCGTCAGTACCTACCTGCCCGTGCCGGGAATAGTTTCTGTAGCGATTTTTTCATATCCTCAAATCTTTGTCAAAACTTGATTTTTATATGATTAATAAGTAAACATACACAATGGAAACACATTGGGACGATTATAAGACAAAAGAAGTTTTCGTCAGTACCGACCTACCCGTGCTGGGAGTAGTTTCTGTAATGCTTTTTTCATATCCTCAATTCATTGTCAAAACTTGATTTTTATATGATTAATAGGTAAATATTCACAATGGAAACACATTGGGACGATTACAAGACAAATGTAGTTTTCGTCAGTACCTACGTGCCCGTGCCGGGAGTAGTTTCTGTAGCGATTATTTCATATCCTCAATTCTTTGTCAAAACTTGATTTTTATTAGTTTAATAGGTAAACATTCACAATGGAACACAATGGAACGATTATAAGAAAAATAGTTTTCGTCAGTAACTAGCTGCCCGTGCCGGGAGTAGTTTCTGTAGCGATTTTTTCATATCCTCAAATCTTTGTCAAAACTTGATTTTTATATGATTAATAGTTAAACATTCACAATGGAAACACAATGGGACGATTATAAGACAAAAGTAATTTTCGTCAGTACCTACAAGCCCGTGCCGGGAGTCGTTTCTGTTGCCATTTTTTCATATCATTAATTCTTTGTCAAAACTTGATTTTTATATGATTAATAGGTAAACATTCACAATGGAAACACATTAGGACGATTAAAAGACAAAAGTAGTTTTTGTCAGTACCTACCTGCCCGTGCCGGGAGTAGTTTCTGTAGCAATTTTTTAAATATCCTCAATTCTTTGTTAAAACTAGATTTTTATATGATTAATAGGTATATATTCACAATGGAAACACATTGGGACGATTACAAGACAAATGTAGTTTTCGTCAGTACCGACCTACCCGTGCTGGGAGTAGTTTCGATAGCGATTTTTTCATATCCTCAATTCCTTGTCAAAACTTGATTTTTATATGATTAATAGGTAAAAATTCACAATGGAAACACATTGGGACGATTATAAGACAAAAATAGTTTTCGTTAGTACCTACCTGCCCGTGCCGGGAGTAGTTTCTGTAGCGATTTTTTCATATACTCAATTCCTTGTCAAAACTTGATTTTTATATGATTAATAGGTAAATATTCACAATGGAAACAAATTGGGACGATTACAAAACAAATGTAGTTTTCGTCAGTACCGACCTACCTGTGCTGGGAGTAGTTTCGATAGCGATTTTTTCATATTCTCAATTCCTTGTCAAAACTTGATTTTTATATGATTAATACATTTGGACGATTAAAAGACAAAAATAATTTTCATCAGTTCCTACCTGCCCTTGCCGGGAGTAGTTTCTGTAGCGATTTTTTCCTATACTCAAATCTTTGTCAAAACTTGATTTTTATATGATTAATAGGTAAACATTCACAATGGAAACACATTGGGACGATTACAAGACAAATGTAGTTTTCGTCAGTAACGACCTACCTGTGCTGGGAGTAGTTTCAATAGCGATTGTTTCATATCCTAAATTCCTTGTCAAAACTAGATTTTTATATGATTAATAGGTAAATATTCACAATGGAAACACATTGGGACGATTACAAGACAAATGTAGTTTTCGTCAGTACCTACGTGCCCGTGCCGGGAGTAGTTTCTGTAGCGATTATTTCATATCCTCAATTCTTTGTCAAAACTTGATTTTTATTAGATTAATAGGTAAACATTCACAATGGAAACACAATGGAACGATTATAAGAAAAATAGTTTTCGTCAGTAACTAGCTGCCCGTGCCGGGAGTTGTTTCTGTAGCGATTTTTTCATATCCTCAAATCTTTGACAAAACTTGATTTTTATATGATTAATAGTTAAACATTCACAATGGAAACACAATGGGACGATTATAAGACAACAGTAATTTTCGTCAGTACCTACCTGCCCGTGCCGGGAATAGTTTCTGAAGCGATTTTTTCATATCCTCAAATCTTTGTCAAAACTTGATTTTTATATGATTAATAGGTAAACATTAACAATGGAAACACATTGGGACGATTATAAGACAAAAATAGTTTTCGTCAGTACCTACCTGCCCGTGCCGGGAGTAGTTTCTGTAATGATTTTTTCATATCCTCAATTCCTTGTCAAAACTTGATTTTTATTTGATAAATAGTTAAACATTCACAATGGAAACACAATGGGACGATTATAAGACAAAAATAATTTTCGTCCGTACCTACCTGCCCGTGCCGGGAATAGTTTCTGTAGCGATTTTTTCATATCCTTAATTCTTTGTCAAAACTTGATTTTTATATGATTAATAGGTAAACATTCAAAATGGAAACACATTGGGACGATAATAAGACAAAAGTAGTTTTCGTCAGTACCTACCTGCCCGTGCCGGGAGTAGTTTCTGTAGCGATTTTTTCATATCCTCAAATCTTTGTCAAAACTTGATTTTTATATGATTAATAGGTAAACATTCACAATGGAAACACATTTGGACGATTAAAAGACAAAAATATTTTTCGTCAGTACCTACCTGCCCGTGCCGAGAGTAGTTTCTGTAATGCTTTTTTCATATCCTCAATTCCTTGTCAAAACTTGATTTTTATTTGATAAATAGGTAAACATTCACAATGGAAACACAATGGGACCATTATAAGACAAAAATAGTTTTCGTCAGTACCTACCTGCCCGTGCCGGGAATAGTTTCTGTAGCGATTTTTTCATATCCTCAAATCTTTGTCAAAACTTGATTTTTATATGATTAATAACTAAACATACACAATGGAAACACATTGGGACGATTATAAGACAAAAGAAGTTTTCGTCAGTACCGACCTACCCGTGCTGGGAGTAGTTTCTGTAATGCTTTTTTCATATCCTCAATTCATTGTCAAAACTTGATTTTTATATGATTAATAGGTAAATATTCACAATGGAAACACATTGGGACGATTACAAGACAAATGTAGTTTTCGTCAGTACCTACGTGCCCGTGCCGGGAGTAGTTTCTGTAGCGATTATTTCATATCCTCAATTCTTTGTCAAAACTTGATTTTTATTAGATTAATAGGTAAACATTCACAATGGAACACAATGGAACGATTATAAGAAAAATAGTTTTCGTCAGTAACTAGCTGCCCGTGCCGGGAGTAGTTTCTGTAGCGATTTTTTCATATCCTCAAATCTTTGTCAAAACTTGATTTTTATATGATTAATAGTTAAACATTCACAATGGAAACACAATGGGACGATTATAAGACAAAATGTAACGGGGATCCTACTGGGAATTCGGAGTAAAATCCTCACTACAAAGTTTAACTATATTTATTTCGTTTAAAGATATATATAAAAAATACTAGGTACTTAACAAAGTTTAACAATA
This sequence comes from Eupithecia dodoneata, assembly GCA_947044415.1. Taxonomy (NCBI): domain Eukaryota; kingdom Metazoa; phylum Arthropoda; class Insecta; order Lepidoptera; family Geometridae; genus Eupithecia; species Eupithecia dodoneata. The sequence continues at coordinate 12,009,719 of OX345671.1, forward strand.
CTAATTTACAAACAATATGTGGTGACGCCTAACGTTCCTAACTCAAAGTATAAGGATTCGAGTACATACGGATCGCTAACGATCGATATGGGACTCTAACCATATACGTCGAGAAGTAGCCTATGACCGATACACCCAAAGACAAGTTAGGACCAACCTAGGTTGATGCGCTAGCTGTGTACTCGAGGCGGACCGAGCGCAGACTGCTGGTTGTACTGCATGGATCCGTATTTATATGCGTTCCGGGGCTCGGCGGCGTGAGCGGCGGAGTTGGGGGCGCGGTGGTTGCTCGATGGTGTCCTCTGTGTGCGCGTGCAGTGTTGCTGGGCGCTCAGTGGGTTTCGTGGTGTGCGTGTGCTCGGGAGTATTGGGTGGCGTTACAGTCTCCCCCTCTGGACCTGAAGTCGTCCCGGCGAGGAGTCCAGGTGCTGTTCCGGGTGCTGTCGTCTGTTTTCTTGGTCTTCCGCGTCTGCGCAAAGGTCTTTCAGGATTAGGTACAGTGGCGGCTGAGCCATTGTAAGGGCTCAGCGCTGAGGAGTGATAAATACCCATAGGACGCTGCTCAGGATCAGCTGGATTTGCCACCGCATAGGAGCAGGGCCCATGTTGTCGTAGTATAGAGTAGGGGCCGTCGCGACGTGGAGCAAACTTCGCTGTCTGGTAGAGGGCGGCATTGCTGGGGACATTGGCTGTCACCAGAACCAGGTCACCCGGCTGGTAGGCAGGCGAGGGGCGTCGGCGCTCATCGACCCATTTCTTTCTTGATTCTTCTTTGTCTTCTTGTATTTCTCGCGCTCGCTTCCATGTATCTGCTAAAAGAATTAGTTTAGGGGTGATTTCGGGAATGAAATTCTCAGAGAGTGCTATTTGACGAAGATCGTGGTTAACATCGTCAAATGTTCTCAGTTCTCTTCCGAAGGTCAGGAAAGCCGGAGTGTAACTCGTACTAAGGCAACGCGAGGTGTTCATCGCATATCTTATGCTTGGAAGTTTTTCCGCCCAGGTACGATGATTGTCTTCCACCAGGATGGCGAGCTGAGTCTTCAAGTCCCGGTTTTTTCTTTCAACAGGATTTGCTTCTGGATGATAAACAGGCGTAAATGAGTGCTGAACATCCAAACAGAAAGTAAGCTTCTGCATTACTGCGCTGACAAATTGTGTCCCATTATCGCTCATCAATCGTCGTGGGACTCCATAACGAAGAAAGATTTCATTGAGCAATACTGTTGCACATGCTTCTGCTGTAGCTTGTTCTAGGGCAAATAGTTCAACCCAACGGGTGGCGACGTCTTCCGCAATAAAGATCCATACTTTATTGTCCGGAGTTGGTGGTAGAGGACCAAACAAATCAAACGAGATTGTTTCAAAGCGCTGATTCATTACAGTAGTTTGTAACAAGCCTGCGGGTTTCATATTACTAGGCTTGTACCTTTGGCACTTGATGCAGTTTTTTACGTAAGCTTCTATGTCTTTTCTCATTCCCTTCCAGTAGTACCGAGATGATATTCGATAAAGAGTTTTATCTACCCCATAATGACCAGCTGTTGGATCATCATGGTAGCACTTTAACAGCGCCGTTCTTTCGTGCTCTGGTATGACGAGTTGTGCAGAATTGCCATCGTTTTCTTCAAGGTAACGATGTAACATTCCACTATTCATAAAGTAACCCTTGTTTGACCAGTATATACCATTCTCATTTTGAACATGGTCTTCTAGAGTGTCAATTATCTTCTGCAAAATTTCATCTTTTCGTTGCTCATGTCGAATTTCAGCACCAGATCATCGAGGCATGTATACGGAGACGATGCATACACTGTAATTCTCTTGACTCTCTTGACAAGTTGGACGGGAAAGTTGATCAGCGACCACATTCGTCTTACCCTGTATATACTCAATCTTGAGATTGTACGGTTGTAGTTGTAAGGCCCATCGTGCCAGACGTCCAGTAGGGGATTTGATCGACATTAACCATCGTAAAGCCTGATGATCAGTAGCTATCACTACCGAAGAACCTTCGATGTAACCTCTGAATTTTGATACAGCCCAGATAACAGCTAACGCTTCACGTTCTGTTGTGGAATAATTTCTCTCTGGTTTGGTCAATAGGCGACTCGCGTTCTCCACGGGATGTTCGTCGTGACCCTCCCCCTGGACCAAAACAGCTCCTATAGCGTAGTCGCTCGCATCGGTCTTTATTATGTAGGTTTTATCCACGTCCGCTTGTCGTAACACAGGAGCGCTGGTTAAGCATCTTTTCAACTCTGAAAAGGCTCGTATTTGCTCATGTTCCCACTGCCATTTAGCATCCTTTTTGGTTAACCTGGTAAGAGGTTCAGCAATCTTGGCGAATCCTTCGACAAATCTACGATACCATGAACATGTTTGTAAAAATGACAGAAGTTGACGTATATTACTTGGTGCTGGCATGTTTACGATCGCTGCTACTTTGTTAGGATCCGTGGATATACCTTCTTTTGTGATGACGTGCCCGAGATAGGTAATCTCTTCTTGGCAGAACCGGCACTTTTCTTTATTTACAACTATGTTGTTTTGTCTTAGTAGGCGGAGAAGACTATTCAAATCCTCTAGATGCTGTTCGAACGTGGGAGATAGGAGTATAATGTCGTCCAAGTAGGCCAGTATATTCATTCCCTCCAGCTGAACCTTAAGTCTGTCTACAAACCTCTGGAAGGTAGCTGGGGCGTTTCGCAGACCGCAAGGCATTCTTTGAAATTGGTATAAACCAAATGGTGTAACAAAGGCAGTCTTCTCCTGATCTTCATCTCTTATTTTTATTTGCCAGTAACCCGCACGTAAATCCAAAGATGACATGTACGGGGTCGGCTTGGCTTCATGAAGCAGGTCGTCAATCCGTGGTAGAGGGTAAGCATCTGCTACGGTTACGGCATTAAGTTGGCGGTAATCTATGCAAACTCTTACCTCGCCATTCTTCTTTGGGACCATAACGACTGGAGCAGCCCATGGAGATTTCGACGGCACAATAACACCCTCGCGTAACATTGTCGTTACCTGTTCTCGCAAGATTTCTCGGCGTTGGGGAGACATCCGATAGGGGGGTACTGCACACGGTTTTTTATTTATCAAATCGATGGAGTGCTCCACTAAGTCTGCCGGTTTTCCATGATCAACAAAAACGGCAGCATTCTCGTTTAGTACCTGATCTAATTTTTCCAGTTGGACTTCAAGAGTATTTGTCTCATCTATAGTTTTAGACATCGCGATCATGGCGATGTGAATATCCGACTCGTCGTTGAAAAGGGATCTGCTTCTTGGTGACAGAATGACTTCGTCAGTATTTATGTGCATCTGTGCGTCCCTGTAAAGTGCTCCAACGAACCTCGGTGAGTACCCTGAGTAGGTAGTCTGGTGCGGAGGTGTGGATGGGGGCGACTCCAAGTCTATCGCAGATGGTGGGCCATATGCTCTTTCTATCTCTTCTACCTCAAGGTCAATGGTAGGTGATGGGGTCATCCATATCGGGCTGACTATTGGCTCTAATGCCGTTAGTTTTGCCAACTTGGCGATGACTATTTCGTCCGGTTGAGCTTGCACCGTGGACACGGTAGCGTCATCCTCCTCGTTCAGTAGGTCATACTTCCTGCCTGGATCGTCCAGAAAGTGGAATAGAAGCTGCGGCAGGTTTAGAGCTATATAAGCATCTTGTACGAAATCTACGCCAAGAAGAGTTCGGTTGTCCTGTGATTCAGGGAGCACGATGAAATTGGTGGGAATGATCCGTCCACACAACTCAACCGGGATAACCGCCCTCTGTAGTTGTTGTTTCCGCCGTAGGCCGTCTGCGAGGATGACGTTTGCCGTTTCTTTGGCAAACTTTACTCCTTTCTTTTGCATAGCCTTGTACAACGATGTAGAGGCAACACTCAATTTAGCTCCAGTGTCAATGTGTGCATAGCCATTGACGCCTTTAATAGTTATTTTGACGGTAGGTCGAAGTCGTGATACGGCAGATAGGCTTGCGTTCAGTGAGTAAAACTCAACGTCAACTGCGCCAAGTTTACTTTGGTTGCACTTCTGGCATTTGCTTCGCACTACACCTGGCTCTCCACATCCATAACAAGTGATTTTGTTCGGGAGTTGCTTAGATACCCCTGATGTAGAGGTGGGTAGACTGGGTTTAGTAGTATTTCTTGAAGTTTCTTTCTTTTTCCGACATTCAGTTTCAGAGTGGCCAAAAGCGCGGCAGGAATTGCATCTGACTCTTGCTCTGGAAGTATCTGTCCTGTCTGTGTCCACCAGAGTATCTTCTATTTGTCGGGCCTTCTTAAGGAAATCCTCGAAGCTTCGTATGGTATCTCTGGGAACCTTGTCTCGAACGGCTGCGTGAAGCGATGTGTACAGGATGTCGAGGCATTGGGATTCTGTTAGAGACGGCTTAGGTAGCTCCGCCATCAATGCCCGTTTCTTTGCAACAAATAGTTCCACACCCTTTGGTGATTGTTGTTTGTGTGTTATCAGTTCGTCGTATATCTTGTATGCTGGTCTTTTTGGCGCAAATGTTGTTCTTAGGGTCTTTAATGCTTCATCCCAAGTATTTATTTCATCTCTGATGCCTATCCACCATATCGACGCCTCTCCACTTAACAACAGCGTTAACCCTTCAATGGCATCTTCATCAGCGATTTTTTCAATTTTTTTATAAGTTATAATAGTTGACAGGAATGCTTCTACTTTTGTAGTGTCCCGAGACCCATCGAACCTTGCCGTACATGGGGCAAAACTACCGGGCTTACTCTCCGAAGGGGGTACTTTATTCCTACTTGCAAGAGCATCTATCAAATCTCGGAACTGATTATCCGTAAAACTAACGTTCGCCATACTGTTTCCTTTGCGTTTGCTACGTCTAGGAAGTATTTTATAACCCTCAATTTTAACTAAACAGTAAAACAAGAAAAGAAAAATCTGAGGGTAGATTGAGAAAAAAAAATGATTAATAAAAAATTTAAGAAGAGAAATAGAAAAAAAATATGCGGGTAGTTAAAAAAATATTAGCACAATATTAAAGTGGGCATTTACGAGCTCCAAAGTGGGCGCCAATTGTAACGGGGATCCTACTGGGAATTCGGAGTAAAATCCTCACTACAAAGTTTAACTATATTTATTTCGTTTAAAGATATATATAAAAAATACTAGGTACTTAACAAAGTTTAACAATACTAATTTACAAACAATATGTGGTGACGCCTAACGTTCCTAACTCAAAGTATAAGGATTCGAGTACATACGGATCGCTAACGATCGATATGGGACTCTAACCATATACGTCGAGAAGTAGCCTATGACCGATACACCCAAAGACAAGTTAGGACCAACCTAGGTTGATGCGCTAGCTGTGTACTCGAGGCGGACCGAGCGCAGACTGCTGGTTGTACTGCATGGATCCGTATTTATATGCGTTCCGGGGCTCGGCGGCGTGAGCGGCGGAGTTGGGGGCGCGGTGGTTGCTCGATGGTGTCCTCTGTGTGCGCGTGCAGTGTTGCTGGGCGCTCAGTGGGTTTCGTGGTGTGCGTGTGCTCGGGAGTATTGGGTGGCGTTACAAAAAGTAATTTTCGTCAGTACCTACAAGCCCGTGCCGGGAGTCGTTTCTGTTGCCATTTTTTCATATCATTAATTCTTTGTCAAAACTTGATTTTTATATGATTAATAGGTAAACATTCACAATGGAAACACATTTGGACGATTAAAAGACAAAAGTAGTTTTTGTCAGTACCTACCTGCCCGTGCCGGGAGTAGTTTCTGTAGCAATTTTTTAAATATCCTCAATTCTTTGTTAAAACTAGATTTTTATATGATTAATAGGTAAATATTCACAATGGAAACACATTGGGACGATTACAAGACAAATGTAGTTTTCGTCAGTACCGACCTACCCGTGCTGGGAGTAGTTTCGATAGCGATTTTTTCATATCCTCAATTCCTTGTCAAAACTTGATTTTTATATGATTAATAGGTAAAAATTCACAATGGAAACACATTGGGACGATTATAAGACAAAAATAGTTTTCGTTAGTACCTACCTGCCCGTGCCGGGAGTAGTTTCTGTAGCGATTTTTTCATATACTCAATTCCTTGTCAAAACTTGATTTTTATATGATTAATAGGTAAATATTCACAATGGAAACAAATTGGGACGATTACAAAACAAATGTAGTTTTCGTCAGTACCGACCTACCTGTGCTGGGAGTAGTTTCGATAGCGATTTTTTCATATTCTCAATTCCTTGTCAAAACTTGATTTTTATATGATTAATACATTTGGACGATTAAAAGACAAAAATAATTTTCATCAGTTCCTACCTGCCCTTGCCGGGAGTAGTTTCTGTAGCGATTTTTTCATATACTCAAATCTTTGTCAAAACTTGATTTTTATATGATTAATAGGTAAACATTCACAATGGAAACACATTGGGACGATTACAAGACAAATGTAGTTTTCGTCAGTAACGACCTACCTGTGCTGGGAGTAGTTTCAATAGCGATTTTTTCATATCCTAAATTCCTTGTCAAAACTAGATTTTTATATGATTAATAGGTAAATATTCACAATGTAAACACATTGGGACGATTACAAGACAAATGTAGTTTTCGTCAGTACCTACGTGCCCGTGCCGGGAGTAGTTTCTGTAGCGATTATTTCATATCCTCAATTCTTTGTCAAAACTTGATTTTTATTAGATTAATAGGTAAACATTCACAATGGAAACACAATGGAACAATTATAAGAAAAATAGTTTTCGTCAGTAACTAGCTGCCCGTGCCGGGAGTTGTTTCTGTAGCGATTTTTTCATATCCTCAAATCTTTGACAAAACTTGATTTTTATATGATTAATAGTTAAACATTCACAATGGAAACACAATGGGACGATTATAAGACAACAGTAATTTTCGTCAGTACCTACCTGCCCGTGCCGGGAATAGTTTCTGAAGCGATTTTTTCATATCCTCAAATCTTTGTCAAAACTTGATTTTTATATGATTAATAGGTAAACATTAACAATGGAAACACATTGGGACGATTATAAGACAAAAATAGTTTTCGTCAGTACCTACCTGCCCGTGCCGGGAGTAGTTTCTGTAATGATTTTTTCATATCCTCAATTCCTTGTCAAAACTTGATTTTTATTTGATTAATAGGTAAACATTCACAATGGAAACACAATGGGACGATTATAAGACAAAAATAGTTTTCATCAGTACCTACCTGCCCGTGCCGGGAATAGTTTCTGTAGCGATTTTTTCATATCCTCAAATCTTTGTCAAAACTTGATTTTTATATGATTAATAGTTCATTCACAATGGAAACACATTGGGACGATTACAAGACAAAAGTAGTTTTCGTCAGTACCGACCTACCCGTGCTGGGAGTAGTTTCTGTAATGCTTTTTTCATATCCTCAATTCCTTGTCAAAACTTGATTTTTATTTGATTAATAGGTAAACATTCACAATGGAAACACAATGGGACGATAATAAGACAAAAATAGTTTTCGTCAGTACCTACCTGCCCGTGCCGGGAATAGTTTCTGTAGCGATTTTTTCATATCCTCAAATCTTTGTAAAAACTTGATTTTTATTTGATTAATAGGTAAACATTCACAATGGAAACACAATGGGACGATTATAAGACAAAAGTAATTTTTATCAGTACCTACCTGCCCGTGCCGGAAATAGTTTCTGTAGCGATTTTTTCATATCCTCAAATCTTAGACAAAACTTGATTTTTATATGATTAATAGGTAAACATTCACAATGGAAACACATTGGGACGATTATAAGACAAAAATAGTTTTCGTCAGTACCTACCTGCCCGTGCCGGGAATAGTTTCTGTAGCGATATTTTCATATCCTCAAATCTTTGTCAAAACTTGATTTTTATATGATTAATAGTTAAACATTCACAATGGAAACACAATGGGACGATTATAAGACAAAAGTAATTTTCGTCAGTACCTACAAGCCCGTGCCGGGATTCGTTTCTGTTGCCATTTTTTCATATCATTAATTCTTTGTCAAAACTTGATTTTTATATGATTAATAGGTAAACATTCACAATGGAAACACATTTGGACGATTAACCCATTAATGGTCAAACAAAAACTACATGGATTTATCCGAAACATTGTTTATTTATTTATTCTATAGGCTACAAAAAAAAATCAGAAAAGGAAAAAAGTTAGATTTTTTTGTTTTTCAGCATTTTGAAGGGGTGTGCCCAAATTGGCACAGTGGCCACTTATGAGTGATAATTTTTGAATCAAAGCTTTTCTGTGCACATGGTTTTCTTGCAGTTTTTGCAGCCCCAGCGGCTTCTTTTATGGCAAATAACACAGCGTAGTCGTTTTGGGGACTTTTGAGGTACGTTGTCGGCGCCGTCCAGTTGAAAACCCTCGATATTTGATGTTGATGGACGAGCCGAGTGTCTTTGGGGCGATTTCAGATAGAATCTGGTTATTTTTCGTCGAAAAAGCAGTTGGTCCATGGCTTCTGCTGTAGATTTTACGTGCAATCGCCAAGCATTTGATATGGTGGAAAGTTAGATACAGCATCATTGTCGTCGAAACCTTCTTCTGCATCAGTGACGACACTGGGTTTTGCTGGAATTATCGCCAAGTCATACTCCCAAGCGACACTGTCTTCTTCTATGGAATTTATAGACTTTTCTAAGCCTTGAAAGTTGTGACTAGCGCTAAATCTACGCCTATGACTCATTTTCAAACTCTGAAAATAATATGGATAAACTTAGTACACTTGTGGCCACTGTACCCGAATTGGCACAGTAATGTTTTGAAAATCACAAAAATATAAATTATCAAAATACGTTACTTCAATATGCTACAAATCATCAATTATTTATTGTATTTTACATTTAGTAAGTAATCAGGGTGTTATATTTATCTACTTAATATAATATTAAAAAACCAATACATACCTCTGCACGTCTCTTGATATAAAAATTCAGCAAGAAATTATCAAAAAACTACTAATGATAGCAAAATCGTTTTATTGTTTATTCAATCACTGCACTTCCAACTACTCAAAACTGCAATAACATTACGACTGGTGTCAACACTTTTTTTTTCTACCCTCATTATTTAGGTGTTCCCAAATTGGTACGGCGACCATTAATGGGTTAAAAGACAAAAGTAGTTTTTGTCAGTACCTACCTGCCCGTGCCGGGAGTAGTTTCTGTAGCAATTTTTTTAATATCCTCAATTCTTTGTTAAAACTAGATTTTTATATGATTAATAGGTAAATATTCACAATGGAAACACATTGGGACGATTACAAGACAAATGTAGTTTTCGTCAGTACTGACCTACCCGTGCTGGGAGTAGTTTCGATAGCGATTTTTTCATATCCTCAATTCCTTGTCAAAACTTGATTTTTATATGATTAATAGGTAAAAATTCACAATGGAAACACATTGGGACGATTATAAGACAAAAATAGTTTTCGTTAGTACCTACCTGCCCGTGCCGGGAGTAGTTTCTGTAGCGATTTTTTCATATACTCAATTCCTTGTCAAAACTTGATTTTTATATGATTAATAGGTAAATATTCACAATGGAAACAAATTGGGACGATTACAAAACAAATGTAGTTTTCGTCAGTACCGACCTACCTGTGCTGGGAGTAGTTTCGATAGCGATTTTTTCATATTCTCAATTCCTTGTCAAAACTTGATTTTTATATGATTAATACATTTGGACGATTAAAAGACAAAAATAATTTTCATCAGTTCCTACCTGCCCGTGCCGGGAGTAGTTTCTGTAGCGATTTTTTCATATACTCAAATCTTTGTCAAAACTTGATTTTTATATGATTAATAGGTAAACATTCACAATGGAAACACATTGGGACGATTACAAGACAAATGTAGTTTTCGTCAGTAACGACCTACCTGTGCTGGGAGTAGTTTCAATAGCGATTTTTTCATATCCTAAATTCCTTGTCAAAACTAGATTTTTATATGATTAATAGGTAAATATTCACAATGGAAACACATTGGGACGATTACAAGACAAATGTAGTTTTCGTCAGTACCTACGTGCCCGTGCCGGGAGTAGTTTCTGTAGCGATTATTTCATATCCTCAATTCTTTGTCAAAACTTGATTTTTATTAGATTAATAGGTAAACATTCACAATGGAACGATTATAAGAAAAATAGTTTTCGTCAGTAACTAGCTGCCCGTGCCGGGAGTTGTTTCTGTAGCGATTTTTTCATATCCTCAAATCTTTGTCAAAACTTGATTTTTATATGATTAATAGTTAAACATTCACAATGGAAACACAATGGGACGATTATAAGACAAAAGTAATTTTCGTCAGTACCTACAAGCCCGTGCCGGGAGTAGTTTCTGTTGCGATTTTTTCATATCATTAATTCTTTGTCAAAACTTGATTTTTATATGATTAATAGGTAAACATTCACAATGGAAACACATTGGGACGATTATAAGACAAAAATAGATTTCGTCAGTACATACCTGCCCGTGCCGGGAGTAGTTTCTGAAGCGATTTTTTCATATCCTCAAATCTTTGTCAAAACTTGATTTTTATATGATTAATAGGTAAACATTAACAATGGAAACACATTGGGACGATTATAAGACAAAAATAGTTTTCGTCAGTACCTACCTGCCCGTGCCGGGAGTAGTTTCTGTAATGATTTTTTCATATCCTCAATTCCTTGTCAAAACTTGATTTTTATTTGATTAATAGGTAAACATTCACAATGGAAACACAATGGGACGATTATAAGACAAAAATAGTTTTCATCAGTACCTACCTGCCCGTGCCGGGAATAGTTTCTGTAGCGATTTTTTCATATCCTCAAATCTTTGTCAAAACTTGATTTTTATATGATTAATAGTTCATTCACAATGGAAACACATTGGGACGATTACAAGACAAAAGTAGTTTTCGTCAGTACCGACCTACCCGTGCTGGGAGTAGTTTCTGTAATGCTTTTTTCATATCCTCAATTCCTTGTCAAAACTTGATTTTTATTTGATTAATAGGTAAACATTCACAATGGAAACACAATGGGACGATTATAAGACAAAAATAGTTTTCGTCAGTACCTACCTGCCCGTGCTGGGAATAGTTTCTGTAGCGATTTTTTCATATCCTCAAATCTTTGTAAAAACTTGATTTTTATTTGATTAATAGGTAAACATTCACAATGGAAACACAATGGGACGATTATAAGACAAAAGTAGTTTTCGTCAGTACCTACCTGCCCGTGCCGGGAATAGTTTCTGTAGCGATATTTTCATATCCTCAAATCTTAGACAAAACTTGATTTTTATATGATTAATAGGTAAACATTCACAATGGAAACACATTGGGACGATTACAAGACAACAGTAGTTTTATCAGTACCGACCTACCCGTGCTGGGAGTAGTTTCGATAGTGATTTTTTCATATCCTCAATACCTTGTCAAAACTTGATTTTTATATGATTAATAGGTAAACATTAACAATGGAAACATATTGGGACGATTATAAGACAAATGTAGTTTTCGTCAGTACCTACGTGCCCGTGCCGGGAGTAGTTTCTGTAGCGATTATTTCATATCCTCAATTCTTTGTCAATACTTGATTTTTATTAGATTAATAGGTAAACATTCATAATGGAAACACAATGGGACGATTATAACACAAAAATAGTTTTCGTCAGTAACTAGCTGCCCGTGCCAGGAGTAGTTTCTGTAGCGATTTTTTCATATCCTTAATTCTTTGTCAAAACTTGATTTTTAATGATTAATAGGTAAACATTCACAATGGATACACAATGGGACGATTAAAAGACAAAAGTAGTTTTCGTCAGCACCTATCTGCCCGCGCCGGGAGTAGTTTCTGTAGCGATTTTTTCATATCCTTAATTCTTTGTAGAAACTTGATTTTTATATGATTAATAGTTCATTCACAATGGAAACACATTGGGACCATTACAAGACAAAAGTAGTTTTCGTCAGTACCGACCTACCCGTGCTGGGAGTAGTTTCTGTAATGCTTTTTTCATATCCTCAATTCCTTGTCAAAACTTGATTTTTATTTGATTAATAGGTAAACATTCACAATGGAAACACAATGGGACCATTATAAGACAAAAATAGTTTTCGTCAGTACCTACCTGCCCGTGCCGGGAATAGTTTCTGTAGCGATTTTTTCATATCCTCAAATCATTGTCAAAACTTGATTTTTATATGATTAATAAGTAAACATACACAATGGAAACACATTGGGACGATTATAAGACAAAAGTAGTTTTCGTCAGTACTGACCTCCCCGTGCTGGGAGTAGTTTCTGTAATGCTTTTTTCATATCCCCAATTCATTGTCAAAACTTGATTTTTATATGATTAATAGGTAAATATTCACAATGGAAACACATTGGGACGATTACAAGACAAATGTAGTTTTCGTCAAAACCTACGTGCCCGTTGCGGGAGTAGTTTCTGTAGCGATTATTTCATATCCTCAATTCTTTGTCAAAACTTGATTTTTATTAGATTAATAGGTAAACATTCACAATGGAACACAATGGAACGATTATAAGAAAAATAGTTTTCGTCAGTAAATAGCTGCCCTTGCCGGGAGTAGTTTCTGTAGTGATTTTTTCATATCCTCAAATCTTTGTCAAAACTTGATGCGTAGGGTGGCTTCACCAGAAATATTTGAGAATATCCATTGATGAGAATAGCGAATTCTTTTAATATAAATTGATTTTGGTAGTCCTTGAATCCTTGCAAGTCAACAATTACAGTATCAGCATTCATTTTAATTATGATATTTTTTTTACCAAGTTGCTCAGTGGTCTATACTCAATTATGCAATCGTTTAGAATGAGACAATAAGCAGATGTGTAGTCCGGTATCTCTGAATTACACTCTAGCTCCTTTTAACACTAACTACTGGACCAGTCTTTATGTTATCGCTCTGTCTCGAGCAGTCTATTACAAACAATGGCGCTATTTCTTTAAATTCATCAGCGCTTAGCAATGGTTCGTTTCTACATCCATAGTAAGATTGTTGGAAATTGACATACTGTTCGTATATCAATGCATATTTGGAATCAAGGAAATTTGCGTTCATGCTTTCATAAGGAAAATATGCTGAGTTTAGGTACACTTTTAAATCTCTTAAATTGCAATGATCAAAACGTGACATATCTACCTCTGCTGAATTTTTTCTCTTGGTTTGAAAACCAATTACGACGTATCTAGGTTTTTCGATTTGAGACGAAGTTTTGATAGACCAAGTATGCTTGGTGGTTTTTGGTAATAGTGGGTACTCATAAAGGTCCCAATTTCTGAATGCTGCTTGTAAAGGACGATCTTTTTCTAATAACTTAAGCAAGTTAACTTTTTCTTTATCAGATACTCTAACGTGTGGTACACGCCAAAATAGTTTAGTTATTACAATATCTTCGAGAATCTGACCATTAGGAATTATAAGTGAGTTTAAATCAGTATTACTGCGTAACAAAATCAATTCATGTTTACAATTCATGATAATTTTTTTATAATCTTCTGCAAAACCTAATATATTAGAAAGGGGAATTGAAGCACAAAATTTTTGACTGGCATTGGTGCCATTAATATCCCAACCCCAAGCTTTGGACACCTTAGCATGGTTTTCATTAAATGATAAAATTCCTTTCATAGTGGTTGTAATTCCAGCATGTTTAATTCTGTCTATTTCAATTCCATTGAGTTCGTACCGAATATCTTGGAATAGATATAGCCACGGATTGTTTGTCAACTCGATACTTGTAACTTTTTGTTTTGTTTCGTTGTTCTTTATAATGTTCACAGTACCTTCTAAATACAAGGTACTAGCAGACGGTAATATGTAAAGGTCTTGCTGGTTGATAGGTATTCGTATTTCATCGTTCTTGTTAAAACTTGTTACAAATGGTTTATATGAATGATATTCAATACCATCAATGGTACAATAGAATACTGGTGTACTTGAGATGTCCAATATACTCATTTTAGCAGACCGATTAATTTCAAAAATCTTTTATTTTCTTCTGTTATTTTTTTATTTCTTCTTTTTGGTGCTCTTCGACGGATCGTTGGATTGTCACTGATGTGTTTTGTTCTTGTATCAGTATATATACACATACTCTGTATATACATACTCTTTACTGACAGCATCGTGTGCTTTAAGAGGTATTGCAATACCAGTCAACCTTTTGTATTTTAAATCTATTTCTTCTTTATCGTTGATCATTGTTTTATTAAATATATCTTTAAAATCTGATACACTTATTTTTTTCGTAATTATATGATGTCCAAATTTATCCATTATGAAAAACAGACTGACTAGTTGTAGGGATGATATTGAAATGAAAGTTTTTTGTTTTACTATCTTATTTATTTGAAATTATACCATTCTCACGTAGTTCTTCAATTATTTATAAAATTTCATTATCTAATCCAGTGTTTCCAGCGTCCCGAGAAGCAATTAAAAGTTTTAATCGATCAATTAGTTCATTAGGATCATCCCAATAAACATAATCTACATTTTTCTTCCATTTTTTCAATGTGGGTAAACCTTTTCCTGCGTGTATGTCAGGTTGACTACTATCTGTACTTGCTGATATTTTACGTAATTTGAACAAGGGTTTTACGACGTTCAAGTATTTTCGACCTTTACTGCTTCTTATTTGTTTTCGAGGATCATAGTCTCGTCGATGAACATTCGTTTCTAACAACATTAATTTATAATAATCCAAATCTTCTGAACTTATGACTTCCAGATCAGGAACTTTTTTAAACAAAAGTTCTTTTAATCCAGGTGTAATTTTGTACTTTCTGGTACCAACTTGTATAGATCCGTCATAAACAACAACACGTGCTGACCCCATCATGAGTTTACCACGTTCGTTTCGCACACCAAACGGAATATCATTATTGGCTTCTGGTGACATAGACCATGAAGATACTTGCTCGCTTCGGTTAACCTTCGGTGAATCAAAATCAGAATCTATAGTCCTAAAAGATTCATCGTTTTCACTATCAACTTCTGAACTTTCGTCACTGGAGTTTTTCAAATCAACTGATTGATTTAATTCACTAAAACCTACACTTGATACTCTCTTTTTTAACGTTTTGTCTGCATCCAAGGGACTTGATGTTTCAAACTTGTTTTCCAAGTTATTATAAACTTTTTTTTCAGAATTTTCAGCAATTTCTTTGAGAGGTTTTGTAATTGGTCTAAAGACAGATTCAAGTATATCACTTTTTGCGGTCTCTATATCACGCATCTTTCGTACCTTTTTCTTAACTGATTCAGCAGCATTCACAATTTGTTGTTTAATTTTTTTTTCCATTGTGTTATTATAAAAATAGAATGTTGTATGCGTATTCAAAGGATGCTACTCAAGTAATAGTCACCAATGTTTGCTCTTATATTTATACCTCAAACATACTTAAAAATAAAGTCGTATTATGTTGTCACAAACTTTACGGCAAACCGGACAGTTTTTATTTATGGAAAGTGCACACTTTACACATGCAACAGCGTGGCCACATGGAATAAAACACGAGTTTACCGTATTTTCATAACATATCTTGCACATTAATTCAGTTGAAGACATTTGGAGTTTTGACTCGTCAGCTAATGGTTCCTTTTCTTTGCTTTTAAAATCGGATTCACAAATTTTACATTCACATGGCCAATTTTGAACTTTTCGGATGAATTCTTTGCTTTTCATTATCAAAACATATGGACACGATTTACAATAACGTGCGTGAATAATCCATGGCTGGTCTATAGGTGTCCAGTCCTTAAACTTTCCATCGCAATAATAACATATAACTCTGTCACTCATTCCTGTGTAAAAAAATCCAGCTTCAGCCATATCTTCTGGTTGTTGGGTTAGTCCCATGGGCCAAGACTTAAAGCTTTCGAAACGTTTGCTTTCGGTGGAATAATAGCCATGCTTAGGGTGTGCCATTTTAAATTATTAACACAACCGATTCACTTTACAATTCAACAAGGTATGAGTCACGAGAAAACATTTAAACGTGAGTAGGTAGATTAGAGTATAATTTAGGCATTAAACAATATATAATTATCAGGTTAGGTTAGGTTAGGTTAGGTTAGGTTAGGTTAGGTTAGGTTAGGTTAGGTTAGGTTAGGTTAGGTTAGGTTAGGTTAGGTTAGGTTAGGTTAGGTTAGGTTAGGTTAGGTTAGGTTAGGTTAGGTTAGGTTAGGTTAGGTTAGGTTAGGTTTTTTTTTTTTTTTTTTTTTAATCCTGTCCGGGAGCTATGTCCCGGCCCGCGAGCTAGCCTACATGATGATCCTCTGGCGTTACCAGAGTCTTTTGATGCTTTTAATATTTACTTGCGAAAAAGGTTTTATCTTTATTGTTTCTATATAATATCTTTCTTAATTATAATACAATTTGAGTTACGTTCTATTTTACTTTCTACAGGATTTTAAGGACAAATATGGGTTTTACGTTTTATATCTTACATTTGAAAACTTAAGTCTAGTACACATTTTACTTATAATAGAGATATCAGTGCATACCGATATCTTTTCGACATTATTTATTTTATGCATTTTACTCATATTCAATAATATGTGTAAATTCATATATTATCTAACTATTTATTTCTATTTATTACCTTACTTGCTAATTTTGTACAGAAATCTATAAACTTAAATCTTTTGTGTTTGTCACTCATTATGAGGTTTGCATTTTGTACGTTTATTGTGCAATCTAATATGTTTTCGGCCTCATATCTCTCTTTACTATAGACGGGACATTCGAAAATTATGTGTTCCGCGGTTTCATGTTTTTCGGGTTCACAAATGCATGATGGGTTTTCCTTACATCTGAAACGTGTCAGATATTCAGAAAACCCGCCATGCCCTGTCAGTACTTGCGTCATGATACTTGTAGGCTCATATTTCCCGACGACCCTGTATGCCTCAATAGCGTCCGGGAAGAAGATTTTTGTTGTAGAAGCCTTGCTTTCTACCTTGTATCTCCGGTTCCATCTATCAAGAGACTCCTGTCGGATCTGTCTCTTGATAGATGAAATCGGACACGCATCGTAGTCCGGCTTTTTCTTCAGTTTGAGGGCAGCATTTTTAGCGAGGTGGTCTGCTCTTTCATTGCCCTCCAATCCGGCGTGGGCTTTGATCCAAAACAGTGCCACTTCATTGTTTCGGTTTTTTATTTCCCTCAGGTTTTTCCGGATATCAACAGCTAGTGGGTGGATGGAATTCGGATTTGTTATCGACTCCAATGCAGACCTCGAGTCACTGTAAATTCCGAAGCTTTGTTCCGGGCGCTTCAGGATTTCCCACGAGGCTTTCCATATGGCCAGTAGTTCCGCCTGATAGACCGTGCAGTAGGATGACAGTTTCAGCTTGATGGCTTTGGTCTCAGCGTCTTTGTCCCAAAAGGACAAAGCCGCACCTACTTTGCCTTCAATTTTACTTCCGTCTGTGTAAATCCGTACTGTTTGGTTGTTATGACTGTCAACGTCCTCACGGTCCATCAGGCTTACGAATTCCAAGCGCATATGTTCTGCCGGGTGAGGCAATCCTTCGTAAGCCTCCATCCGCTCCACTTCTCTGTCCATTAATGCCGGCTGGGGTACTCCTCGTTTTGCCAGATACAGGGCGGCTGCCTCCTGTATCCTTAGGTCTAACGGTAATATCCCAGCCAGGACCAATGCGGCATTCAGAGAGACTGTGCGGTACGCTCTCGTGAGCTTCTGAGCAAAGCCTCTCTGAACAGCGTTGAGCTGTTTTTGGACGCACAATTTTCTGGTCGCTGGAGCCCAGGCGCTTGAAGCATACATGATCGTCGGTTCAACAACAGCAGTGTAAATAATACGAATGACTTCGGGGTGGAGACCCCAGCTGATCCTGGCGGCTCTTGACAACTGCTTGTAAAGATTTAATGCCTTTTTGCAAACATTTGCAGCGTGGCTATTAAATGTTAGCTTGTTGTCGATTGTAAGCCCCAGGATCTTAAACTCGTCCGACATGCGAATGCCGATCCCCCCCATGCTCAGGCGTGGTGTGTCATATTTAAGCTTACGCGTTATGAGCATAGCGTTAGTTTTATGCGGTGCGAAGGTCAGCTTGTTTTTGACACCCCACTCCCGAACATAGGTGAGAGCGGCATTTGCACTTCGCTGAATCTCCATCGCCGAGTCACCGTCGAACACCATGACAACATCATCGGCAAAGGCCTGGCAGTAGTCGCCCCGTTCCTGTAAACCCTTCAGCAGAGGATCCAAGATAAGGTTCCAGAGGATCGGACCTCCTATTGACCCCTGCACACAGCCCTTTGTAGTTGTCCTAGTGACCTCTTGTCCCGCGTACCTGACTTTCACCTTTCTTTCGTCAAGGTATGAATCTATGATTCTTCTTATATTAATTGGGCAATTTTCCTCGGCCAAACGGATTTTTATTACGGGCCACCAGGCGCTATCAAAGGCTCCCTCTATGTCCAGTGAGATCATTGTTACCAATCTTTTCCGATCTAGTTTTCCGCGTATGTGTTGCAACAAGACATAGAGAGAGTCTTCGGTGCTTCTCTGGGGCATAAACCCGAATTGCTGCTTGCTCATTCTGGGGACAAGATGCCACTTCATTCTTCCTACGACTAGCTTCTCCAGTATTTTTCCCAAAACCGGCAATAACCCTATTGGCCTGTAGGATTTCGCCTGTGTGTAGTTATCCTTTCCAGGTTTCCTCAGAACTACAACAGTGGCCTCCTTCCAGGTTTTCGGGAAGTGACTGAGCTCTAAGCACTTGTTTGCTAGCGTGAGGTAGAGGTCTAAATCCTGGTTGATTGCGTGCATGCATATATCGGCTGTCAGTCCATCAGCACCCGGTGCTTTCTTCGGATTGAAGCTATCAACAGCAATTTTCAGCTCCTCAGATGTAAACGGCGGATCATGGTGTTCATCATGACCCGGCTCGTTTACTTGATCAGCCTCTTTTCTAATCCGCTTGTGATAATCATTATTCTTATTCGTGCTGTCTTCAGGATAAAAGGTTTCCGCGAGGGCCTTTGCCGATTCCTCCGGACCCAAAACTATTCCCTCCACAATTAGTGGTAGGTCCTCATGCCTCTTTATTGTCCTTCCAATAACCCTGTAGATTCCCTCCCACACACCTTCCCTATCTTGCTTCTCACAGAACTTTTTCCAACTGGCTGTTTGTTCATGCTTCGCCAAAAGCTCATACTGTTCTTTCTTTTGCAGGTACTCTTCGATGACACTTCTCCTACGGATCGGCGCTGCGCAACGGATTCTACGTTTCCTCGTGCGGACCTCCCTCTTCAGCTCGGCGAGTTCTTCCGTCCACCACGGTATGGTAAGTACCTTTTTTGTCTTTATCTTTGGAATACTACTGTTACATGTTTTTACTATTGCTTCTATATATGCTTCTACTTTTTCTTCTAAATCTTTTTTATTGCTTATTTTGGTTATTTCTTCTTTTGTAATTTGGTTTTCAATTAACAGATTGGCCAGTTTCTCATGAAACTGGGCCCAATTTGCTTTTTTGCATTGATAAATTCTAGTAGTTCTTTTGACATTAACCCCATTTGCTTTTACTAACCTAATTTTAAAAATAATAACGTTGTGATCGGAACTCGTCAAGCCTTTCTCCACTCTCCAGTCCTCTATCAATTTCAGCATCTCCTCTGCGCAGGCTGTCACATCAATAAAGCTAGTTAGACTCTTCCCTCCTCTTATTGTGTCGAAAGTTGGTGTGTTTCCTTCGTTAAGTACCTGCATTTCCATTTCCTCTAGGGTTCCGGCCATCTCTTCCCCTCTGTCATCTTGTTCCGGGCTACCCCACCATGAACTTTTGGCGTTAGCATCTCCACCCATCAGGATTTTGCCTTTCCCAACATAGTTTTTTATTTTTCTTAGGTGTTCCAAGTATGGTTGGATTGGCTCTGTTGGTTCGAAGTAATACGAGACCACCAGGACCTCCCAGGCACTTGTCCGTAATTTTACCACAACGATGTTATTAGTTGTAAAGTCTGGGCATAGAATGGCATCCATATCGTCATCAAACACAACGATTGATGCTTTTATGGTGCCATCCGCCTGGTTTATGTTCTGGAAGATCCTGGCTGTCCCGTAATTCTTCATTCTGCCTATCGATCCAACGTATGGCTCTTGAAGCAGCGCAACTGCTATTTTCATTTGGTTTGCCTCGAGCATAATTTCATCAGTTGCCAGTGCCTTTCGTTGCAAATTAGCTTGGGCTACTATGTAACCATTTACGCCGCTGGAAGAGGTTAGTACGCCCGGGACCACCTTAGCAATACGCTATTTTTGCCCTTGCTAGTGCTTCCCACTTGCGACGAATAGGGCACTCGCCACTGAAGGCATTATGGTCCGCCCTATCAAGCTTGGCTTGTCTACAGTTCGTGCAAGATGGAACTTCACCATTCCGCCATTCTGGACAGTCATCCTTCAGATGAAGTCCCCCGCAATGGCAGCACTTTTCTGTTGTCTCTCTGCAGAATCGCCTGCCATGTCCATAACCCAGGCAGAGTGAGCATTGGACGAGTGGCGTTTGATCTGCCACTTTAACTCTCTGTAGGTCGATTTTAACCGATTCTGCTTGGACAAGTCGCTGCCATATTTTAGGAGACACTCTCATCACTATGTGGTGTGTGTGCGGGTTTCGAGTACGTTTCTTGAACGCAATTTCAAGTTTTTGATCCCCTATTTCGCCTAGAGTACCCGTATTCTGATTTTTTAGTGCGCTGAGAACGTCCTCATCGCTGTTGTATTTTAGCACGTCCCTGAGAATCACTAATGGATCTTTATTTTTTACTTCCTCAACTATCAGTTCAGTCGTTCCTTGGAGTCTTTCTTTAATCTTTTGTCGTTCTTCTTCGGTTTTACAACCCACTATTACTTTTCTATCCTTTGCCTTCCTTATTCTTTCCACCGATATTCCACTCTCTTTGGCGTTGACTGCTTTCCTTATCCTATTCAAGACTTCCTCTCCTGTTTCCTT